>SNQJ01S0075260.1:17398-37658 GCA_010110895.2 Picea sitchensis | reverse complement strand
GCGTGGGTATATAAGCAGGCCCTCATTCTCAATTGTAATCATCTATCTTATTATTCATTATTATTACATATATATTTGTCCATATGGATTTGGTTACTATATTCCATATATTTTGGGATTAATCTTGTGTGAGTGAACTTTGTTCATCTCACATATAAGCACAAATATTGGGAAGAGGAGAAAGCATCAAATGGAGCTATAACTTAAAAACAAGTGAAACAAAGGAGATATCATATATAGAGTTACAAGATTGAAGATGAAACCATGGAAATTTTGAAGTTGTAACTCAAGCAACTGCTTTATAGAGAGAGATAGAGGAGGCTCAAAGAATGACTACTGCTAAAAAAAACCATGATACAAAGGGAACCAAAAGAAATTAATTAAAAAAAACTTGTTTATGTACAGATTTGGAAGAAGCCTCATCATTGAGTTTAATGTAACTAACTAATGCATGAAATAAATAATACACAATGTAACTAACAATTTAACTATCTAATGACGCAAGAGAAGTAAATGATTTGTACCTTGTCGAAAATGCGTTGTGGATCATGGAGGCGAACACCCTTCAAACATGCATTTGTCGAAGAGAATAATAGGTTAAATGATTGAATAATAACTAAACATCAATGAGCTTGAATTTGACAAACAAAATTAAATGTTATATGACTGAATAATAATTAAACATGTATGACGATCTATAAATACTAAAGGGGAATACCTCATGAATGAGCTTCTCTTGGTTTCGAGAATAATTTATTATCTTCTAAACATGACCAACCAAGTGAAGGTGGAAGATCATTTCGCCCCTCCCCGCCCCCCTCTCACATCACTCTCAATCTCCTATACCCAATCATGCATAGCAAGTAGCAAAACAAGAATTAAAGGTAAATGAAAGAAATAAGGTACATGCATACATAACATATAAGGTCCATGCACAACTAGCAAAACAAAAAAATGTACACTCAATAATTTATATTAATAAAATTTTCATGATGATATGTATAATATGAATAAAGTATTTGATACTTATAATTGAACTTTTAATCTCAAGTAACCACCTTGGTGAAGTTTGTGTTTCCCATATTTTTCTACCCTCCCAAAAGTTGTACCAAGATTTCACTACATCCACACCTCCAAAAGGTAATATGTCCCTTTTATTGAATTCATCATTGTCTTGTCACTATTTCTCTATCTCCCATTCATTCTCTCCCCTTCTTTCCCTCTCTCCCCCACTCCCCTCCTTTTTCTCCCACCACTCTCTCTCTCTCTTACCCCCACTCTCCCCCCTCTCTCTTTACCTTTCTCTGCCTCCCTATCTCTCTTTACCCCCTCCCTCTCCCTCTATTTACCTTTATGTTCCTAGGTATAGAGGGGGATAGTAGTGTGAGAGAGAGGTTGATATTGACAAAGAGAGAGAGAGAGAGGAGAGAGAGGTTGATATTGACAAAGAGAGAGGAGAGAGAGAGGGTAGAGCAGTAGGGAGGGAAAAGGTAATAAGGAGATATAGTAAAGGAGAGGAGAGAGGAAATAAGGTAAGTGAGGGAGGTGGTGGGGAGAGGGGTATATGTGCGCAAAAGATGAGACAGAGAGAGAGGAGAGAGAGAGAGAGAGAGAGAGGTGGGATACAAAATTAGGGAGCAGAGTGGGTGGAGAGGAAGAGAGAGGATGAATGGGTGACAATGAAATTAGTGATAAGACAATGATGGATTAAATGGTGGACATATGACCTTTGGAGGTGTGGATGTAAAGGAAATCATGGCACAAATTTTGGGAGGAGAGAGAGAGAGAGGAGAGAGAGAAGGGTGGGAGCAGAGGAGGGGTGGGAGGGGAGAGAGAAGAAAGGAGAAAGAGATGTGGTGATAGAAAGGGGAGACTAATTAACTAATGTAACTAACAATTTAACTATCTAATGACATGCAGAAAAGAAAAATTTAAAGGTAAATTAAAGAAATAAGGTAGATGCAAATAGAACATATAAGGTCCACACACAACTAGAAAAACTAAAAATTGTACAGTCAATAATTTATATTAATAAAATTTTCATGATGATATGTATAATATGAATAAAGTATTTGGTATTTAAAATTTGATCATTTACTCTCAAGTAACCACCTTGGCGAAGTTTGAGCTTCCCATGTTTTTTTAGTCTTTCCTTGATTGCTTTTCATAGGCTCCCTGACACGTCAAAAACAACCAAGGCAAGACTAGAAAAACATGGGAAGCACAAACCTTGTCGGAAATTCTTTGTGGATCATGGAGGTGACCTCCCTTCAAACCTGCGTTTGTCAAAGACAATAATAGGTTAAATGACTGAATAATAACTAAACATCAATGAGCTTGCATTTGAAAAAGATAATTAAACGTTATATGATTGAATAATAATTAAACATGTACAAAACTCTAGAAATACTAAAGGGTAATACCTCATGAATGAGATCCTCTTGGTTTCAAGAATAATTTATTCTCTACTAAGTAAGATCAACCATGTGAAGATGGAAGCTCGTTTGTCTCCTCCCCCCCTCACATCACTATCAATTACCCATACCTAATCATGCATACCAAGTAGAAAAAAAATAATTAAAGGCAAATTAAAAAAATAAGGTACATGCATACAAAACATATAAGGTCCACACACAACTAACAAAACAAAAAATGTACAGTGAATAATTTATATTAATAAAATTTGTTCTGAAAATATGTACAATCATTTATTTTTTTGTTTCTTGTTTTTGATAAATTGATGAGTGTATCATCATCATGATCGTCTTGATCCTAGGCTTCAACTATTAGGTCTTGTTTTGTTTCTAGAAGGTGATGGGTCATATCAATCATTCTACTACTTCTAGTAGCAGGATGTGGACGTTGATGCACTAGTACAAAGGGCACATACACTATAATAACAAAACGTGTTAAAAGGACATGGTTAATTATTATTCATAGCAGTGTTTCATTATTATGAATATCATTACTATGTTTTTTACCTGGAGGAGTAGTGGACACCATTGGTTGGATTGTGGTCAATTCCTCTCCTCTTCGATCAACACCCTCATCTACATGCTCTTCCATTGAAACAAGAAAAGTTATAAGTACACCATATGAGGGAAATATTTATAATCGTCATATTATACATTTTATTTTAAAGACACACATAACGTGATGGGTTTGTGAACCACTAGTATCATGGGGTTTTTGTCCACCACCATCAAATGAACCGATGTTGCTTTCCTGCTTAAAAAAAATAGAGACATAATTAATTGATGGGTAAAATCAATTGTCAATATATTGTACAAGTAATTAACAACTACAATATTTTCATTTTATTTACCAACTCATTCAAAGGGTTGAATTGTGTCTCTTACCCCTTCCTTTGTCAATTTTCCACCACAACTTAAAAGAAAAAATTGAAGCTGAGCATCAAGTCTTCTTTTTTGGTGGCATTATTGAATATATCCCCCTACATCGCATGGCATAAGATATGGATTTTTGCTTACTCACTACAATTAGATAAAATTTTCATTATGATATGTATAATATGAATAAACTATTTGGTACTTACAATTCTATATTTTAATCTCAAGTAACCACCTTGGCCAAGTTTGTTCTTCCAATGTTTATCTAATTTCTCCTTTGTTGATTTTGATGTGTCTGGGAGCCTACGAAAAGTTTCAATTATGTTATAAGATATCGTGATTTGTTTTTGTAGAACTAAACAAAATTCAACATATTCAATTAAAAATATCATATATTACCTTCTAGGGCCAGGTGGTGTCTTCCCTTCACTTCTCAATGCACTCTCCTTTGCGTCCTCCTATATATTCTTCCATTCCCTCTCAGGAATGGCTAGAGGATGATCATACTTAGGGTTATTTTTCAATTGAACCCTATACTGATCTCTGGCATATTTCAAATATGTACCGACCCTCGAGGTGATTTCATACTTGTTAATTATATCACTATACTGATCTCTAACATATTTCAAATATGTACCGACCCTCGAGGTGATTTCATACTTGTTAATTATATCACCAAATAGGCCGACCATATGGTCTATAAGATTCTTTTTCAAATATTTGTTCCGAGCATTCCACCGTGTGCGAATGGTGGGCCTGAAAATCTCTAGAGCCTTGTCATGCAAGGTCCTATAAAAAATATTGTCTCTTGAAAAATGATATGATAATTAGATTAAAATAATATGAAATTTTTAGGTTTCAATCATATGGTAGGAACTATTTAACATATTCAAAAATACTAGGATTTGTTGTATCTTCAAGGGAACCAAGTTTTCATCCACCAAGAAGCTGATGGAGAGTGTTCCCTATATTTGAACATGTGTTTCACCATGATAACAATGCTCTAGCAACACATAACCAATATCCTTATGAGATTCTCCATGTATACCCTCATGATCATGGTCTAGCGTGTATGATGAGGGCGTCTCATGGGCCCCAATAGTTTCAGTCCTTTGAGCCATAGACAGAGAGGAAAATAGCCTCACAAGTATGTGGCTCATGCTAGGATGTTGTGGGGTTTGTGCATCACTATCACCAACAACATCCCCATGACCAGGGTATCCTGTTGGATTTAAAATTTCCTATAGAAAGAAAATGTTAGAGTATTGCTCATATAACTGTAATAGACAAAAATTTCATAAATTAATATATGTCTGAAATAGTATTTTTTTTTTTAAATTGCGCTTACTCCAAATTGTTCTATATCCTTCCTTAAAATTTCCATCCTTTTTTCCCCTCATCTGTAAGTGGCTTAGACCTATCCAATTCAATGTATTCTTTATTTTCCTTTCTCAAGGTCCTTTTAATTGTTTCCATCGGGTTGATGGAATCATATATTTCATTCCATAGATCATCCTACTCCGACGGTGTGCTTGTCTACATCAAAAAATAAACATGTTAATTCAACCTTTGTAAGTAATAATTGATATGAAAATCATTGTTATACCTGTTCCGAGCTAGTCGATGCCTTCCCATGATCACCCTGCCTCATTATAAGATGCATGGCAATTTAAAATGTTACAAAATAATCTAAGAAGCATGATCTATTAAAATGCATGTTAAAGATATAAAAATGAAACTTTAATTACAGGTTTGGTAAACTGGTAGAACATGTTTACCGCCATAATAATTATACTTCCATCGATTCGATTCAAATTGTAATTGATCAACAACTCTTCCCCTGCAACTATTGTTTTCATTGCACATATGAATATATGATTTCCTTCATGCCCCTCAAATATACAATTGGGTTTCTTTCTTGTTGTCCCAGGTCTTGTACTATTAATAAGCCCTGCAATATTTCCCAACACCTTTGGTCTTCCATCAATATACACCGTCGCTCCTTTATTGTGATCATTGTCTTTTAGTTGTATGTAATTTGCAGCGATTGCATATCTCCACATACTAGGAATATATCAGACCAACCTCAACCAATCTCCATAGTTGTAGCATGGTCCAACCTACTCCATCAACTCAAAAAGTCCTCCATATTTCACCTTTATCCCATCCACGGAGAATAGACCCAGACCATGTATGGACAATGGAGCAATGTGATAAATCCTCTCATAGACATAGAAGTCAATATCCAACTAAGGAAGTTCATTGGGTACCCATGGTCTCAATATACGTTTGAAACTCAAAGGAACCTCAACTTCACCTATGATCTCATCATCATAAGAACATGAACCTCCTTCGGGAAGAAATAATTCCATGTGCCGATGAAATTTTCTTTTGACCTTTTCACCTCTAGTTGATCTCACCCTGTCAAATGTGTTGGACGTCGTAACACTTTCCCCCCTCCCTCTATAAATTCCCTCGCTCAAGGATGATAGGTTTGATAGGTACCTTTTTGGTTGTACCTACACTCCATCGAATGAGAAAACGTAGTTAGCAATGATATGATTGAGTTTATCCACATCCTTCACCTTAAGAGACATTGTCAAAATACATGTGCCAAGCATGATCATAATAATCACATTTGAACATTGGGCTTGACATGATTCACTCTTTTTTCTTTGGTGAAAATGGAATAAGTGTCGAAATGGGAATTATATGAAATACCCTTTCATACTAAAGGTGGGGCTTGTAAGTTGCACCCATAAGTAAGGTACATTCAGGGTGTTATCCTCAAATTCTAGGGATAAATAAGGAGATGACGTCTCCAGGACCCCAGGTTGCATACATGGAGTACCGAGAGATATACCAAAGGGAAGAGCCCCACATCATCCCACTCATCACCTTGTGATCAATGGCTGCACCATTCACCACACCATCTTCGATCACATAGGACAATAGGTCTTGCTCCATGAGGTAACAAGTCTGATGTTGTGGTAAGTGTCATTTTAATAAATGAAACATTTGAATATGTTGCAAAGGGTCCTTTCTTGATTTTGAAAACGTTTTCTTGGAAATTATTCTCTTTGGCTCATTTCACCTTGGTGGTTGACATGTTGTCTAGTAAGTGGTCATCCTCAGGGAAAGGGTTGATACTGGGGGGTTTCCTTGATGAGTCATTGTACTGCTCTTGCATATACTTGCCACTTTCCATGCTTCTTTCCCTTTGTTTCCTCAACTTTTGGGTTTCCAGGCCACATTGACCTAAGAAGGTCTTGTACCTCATTTCATGGGAAGAAGGGGATATATGCCTAGAGGATTGTAGCTGGAAAAAGATAAAATCCAATCACAAACCTTCCAAATTCTCATCCAGGGATCCAGAGAACAATGAAATGTTTCTCACAAAAAATTGAGGGACCTGTAAAATAAATAACTAATTGAACATGCCAACCAAGGTAGAGAATGTGTGGGAAATGTATGTCAAGAAATCCCATGCCCAAAATTATTACCTTCTGTCCACTTCATAGTCTTCACATGACTTAGAGAGGGTCCACCTGGGAAACACTCCTTGACTTGGGGAATGATTCACCCAATAGGTCACCATGACAACCCTCCCATACCAAAATTTTGAAAGTTGCATAAAGTCTTTAAGGATTCATTTATTTTGAGGAGGGTTATTTGATGCACATGTTCGGGTGGTTATTTTAATATATATGGCTTACTTGACATGATGCTTGTGACTTGTGATCCCTTGGAGAGAAAATTTTCTTGTCTTTGTAGGGCCTTGAGAGGTGGAATTCATTTCGTCAAGGCACAAGGTCTCTTGGACCTTCATTTGGGGCATGAGTCCCATAGGTTGAATGATGCACCATTTCTTTATGGATACTTAGATGAGGGACATTTCCTTTGGAGGAAGTTGAAGATCCCTTGCAGGTGATTCACTAGCCTTCCCAACCCCAACGACTTTCCTTTCGAGGCCATGCACTACACTTATGGGGTATGACCTCACACTTGGAAGGTTAGGGTTTTGATGGTGGTGATTATTTGATGATGAATTGGAATGTTTGATGGAGGAATACCTTTACACCATGAAGGTATGGCCTTTGGATACCCAACGTCTCTTTCAACTAGATCAATGATTCACTTTCTATGCCAAAACGTCACCCCTTTAAGGCATGACATCATCATTTAGGGATTTTACTTTTTGTAATTTTAAAATTAAATTTGTGTAGGTCGGCCTCCCTAATTTGTGTTTGACTCTAAGTTAAGTGGAAAAACTAATTTTAGATGACCTTGTATAAATAAAGGTCATGTCATTTCATTTTGACATAACTCACTCTCTCTTGAGTGGGAGGCTTGGCTGAAATTTTCTCCCTCTTTGGGAAAATCACATATCTCTCTCTTTGATTATTTTGTGATGATATAAATTTCCTATTGAAGGGAAAAGTAGTGCGCTATCTCTTGGATGCTTGTTTCTTGTTATTGTGGTGAAATATTCTTGTTAGAGAAGGGTTTTACTTCTTGTCTATTGGAATTGGTAAGGAATTTTCTGTATATTGTTAGTATTTCTTTCTTGTTTCTTGTTTCATGGTCATTCTTGTTTAAACCCTTGGAGGAGTATAAGGGAATTCACCCTCCACCAATATCTATCATTGTTGCTATTGGATAAGCTATTGAAAAGGTTTCTCAGAAAGGTAAAAGGGGTTACACCCTCCTAGATTTACCTTGCTAGATTTGTTTTCTCTAGGAAGTAAAAGGGCTTACACTCCTAGAGAAGTAAAATATATATACTTAAACCAAGAGACTCCATAACCCAGTTGACTACCTACAAAGATCTAATTACATTGGAGATATAAAATCATTGCATTGGTATATGTGAAATTATGAGATATTGCATGTGTTCAAGTTGGAATCTTTTCTTAGTGTTATAAGTTTGCTTGTGCCCTAAGGGCATCCTCTTTTAGATAAGGAATTTATTATTGTAATAAAGTTAATTCTACAACCATTAGTGTTGCAGAAAAAACTCACCTAAAATCTTTCATTTCTCATTATTATACCATTAAAATTTACTTGCTAGCTGCCACAACTAATCTACTTGTCATTGACTGTCGTTTGGGCGAATTATTTGCATATTTTAGTGTTTATATTTTTCTGTTGTAGCAATTGTTTTCTACAGCCACTTGGATGTTATAATAACCTGCCTATAACACTTAAAAACCATCCCTAAATACCATTAACTTCTTTCTCTATTCAGTGGAAGTTAAACTAGTCATTGCTAGCTTAGTTTCTAGTATCTTGCACTTGACTTTTGGTAACATATTTTGCAGCCATTTTTATTATTCATTGCTGATATGTATACTTCTAAACTCCTGCAATTTTTGGAAAGCAAATTTTCTTGTTGATTACCCTTTGATTAAAGGATTGTATATCCATTATTTGTCTTGTTCTAGGCAGGGCTAACACTRTTTTGCAGGTATCCAACACTTGACAACCATTTGTCCTTCCAAAAGACTCATCTATGGGCCTTTCATCATCTCTACCATTGACCTTTAGGGGTTTCACTTTCCATCTCAATTACCCTAGGGTCACTGAGATTCCCCCCTTGAGGTGATTTCATCACCTCTAAAGCAAGGGGAGTATCTATCTAAGGTGATAGTGGGTAGGTACTCCCATAGTTGTCCCACTCTTGTGGATTGGGTTGGTCTTTTACCAACCTACAATTTGTGTGATAAAATTTCGGTGTCGTTGTCGGGGATAGTTTTGAATCCTTTCTGATCCCATAATGACACTTTGACAATCTATCCCAAATACTTTCCCTAGTTTTCCTGGTGACTCCACTCGAGGGAAGTTCCCTTTCCCCTTTCCTTGATGAACTCTCTAAGTTCATCTGACGACTCCACAACGTAAGAACCCACCTTCCACTAGTAACCTTTCCATATTTTGATGAGCCTTGATCTCATATGGCGACTCCATTGAGGTGTCAATTCAAACAATGAAATCATGGAACCATGGGATGAACCCTTTCCCAAAGCCTACCATATCTTGAAGGAAATTTTGTAGATGGAAGAGGAAACAATTGCTGATGAAGATGCTGAGCATATGATGAATTTTGTAAAAGGTTTATCTCAATAATCCACCAAAGAACAAATCCTTGTAGATGAAGAAATTCTTGAAGAGTAGATTAATGAAGAAATTTACCATGAAGACCCCGATGAAGTTTCTTATGCCAAAGACCTAGACGAAAATTTGGTGTCTATTCTCCATCTTGAGGAGGATGAAGTTGTCAATAATTATGAATAAGTAATTAGTTCCAATGATATAGTTGACTAACATATTGATGATTTCATATGTGTTGGAAGGTGTAGGTGGGGCATGGCTTGTATCATTTTTTATAAGAATCCCATCTATGACATTGAGGGTAGCTCTAGAATGAATGTAGAGCTATCACCTTCGGTAAACCGGCCTTCCTATTTGGATGATCCATGTATATGGTGACCCGACGATGATATGAGCATGGATTGGTATCATCCATTCGAGGATGACTTGTTGCAACGTACTTAGGTTGATACCCAGCCACACCTTGAAGATCATCCTTTTGACGATTCATAGTTATCATATTATGAATATTCTCAATAATTTGTTCAAGGTGGTTCTAGAAAATGGCTTCACACCTTTTCAAAGGATGTGTATGTGAATTTTTCTCTTCATGGAAATCTAAAGAATGGTATGACAAAACCTCTCCCGAGAAAATTCCCACTTGGGAAGTGTTTCAAAACTTATTCATCGAAGGATTTATAGAAAAGGGAAGAAATGATCGTGTAACTGAGGATGAAGATGGTTCTTCATATATACATGGTATCCCTCTTCAGATATGGATAGATCATGCTTGCGACCATATGTTTTAGTAGGATTTCCTCCCTCCCACCCATCTCCATGAGTTTCATTTCATGTTTATTTTTTCTCATGATCATTATGTGCTTAACTTATATTTGTTGCAGTACATGATTAAGCATAGGGGGAAATACCTTGATGAGATGATGAGTAGGTGGTTGCACTAGTTGTATGATTTCACTTAACATCTACATGACCTGATCTCCACAAGGCCATATGCCCCATATAAGTGGTTAGGTCATCTTACTCTCTTGCATTTGCATTTGATTGCTCATAGTAGTTTAGTTGCATTTATTTAGATTTTCATGTCATATTTCATTTTCATTTTTCTCTACTTGCATTATCGCATAGTTTCTTTACATAATTTGCTTTGATAATTTTGCATGTTAGTTCAGAAATTTTTGGAAAAATGCAAAATTTTCTCTCGAAAGATTAGTTGTTTATTTCAAAGTGTTGGATTTGGATTACATAAACAAAGGATGAGCATGCCATCCTAGGTTCCCAAACACATTTTTTTTTCTAGTGTGTGTAGGCACGGGTTTTACCAAGATATGTTATGGTTCTCATGCACTTTACGATGAACACATGTCCCCAACTAGGAGCCATATGTTATCCCCAAATTATAGGGATAACTAAGTATATGACGTCTTGGTGCCCTCAAGTTGAAAACATGGAATATCGAGAGATATACCATTAGGAATATCCCCACATCACCCCACTCATCACCTTGTGATTAATGGTTGCACCATTCACCACACTAGCTTGGATCACAGAGGAAAGTGTGTCTTGCTCCATGAGGTAATGAGTCTGGTGTTGTGGTAAGTGTCATTTTCATAAATGAAGCATTTGAATATGTTGCAAAGGGTCCTTTCTTGATTTTGAAAATGTTTTCTTGGAAATTATGCTCTTTTCCTCATTTCACCTTGGTGGTTGACATGTTGTCCTAGTAAGTGGTCACCCTCAGGGATAGGGTTGCTACTGGGGGGTCTCCTTGATGAGTCACTGTACCGATCCCACACATACTTTCCACTTTTACATGTTTCTTTCCCTTCATTTCCTCATCTTTTGGGTTTCCGGGCCACATTGACCCAATAAGGGATTGTACCTCATTCCATGGGAAGAAGGGGATAAAGGCCCAGAGGATTGTAGATGGAAAATGATAAAATACAATCATAAACCTTCCATATTCTCACCTAGGTATCCTGAGAACAATGAAATGTTTCTCACAAAAAAATGAAGGACACGTAAAATAAATAACTAATTAAACATGCCAACCAAGGTAGAGTGTGTGTGGGAAATATTTTTAATGCTTAGGTAGAATTCCCACATATCGTCTTCAACTTGGGGAAGCATGGTCAAATGTGACCAAGGTAGAGTTACTGTGGGCAATGTTTTTCATTCTTAGGTAGAATTTCCACTTTATCTTCAACTTGGAAACACTCTAATAAATTAATGATAAAAGTGGTTTGGAAAAATCATGCATCACATACGAAGGGCAACACACCCTCTACAAAGGCACCCTCAAATGAGACAATATGAGCCCTTGTATGTCAAGAAACCCCATGCCACAAATTATTACTCCTCATACACTTCATACGCTTCACATGACTTAGAGAGGGTGCACCTGGGAAACACTCCTTGACTTGGGGAATGATTCACCCAATAGGTCACCATGACAACCATCCCATACCTAAATTTGGCAAGTTACATAAAGTCTTTGAGCATATGTTTATTTTGAGATGGGGGATTGGATACACATGTTTGGGTGGTTCTTTTATTATATATGGCTTACTTGACATGATGTTTGTGACTTTTGAGCCCTTGGAGGGCGAATTTGCTTGTCTTTGCAAGGCCTTGACAGCTAGAATTCATTTCGTGAAGGCACAAGGTCACTTGGACCTTCATTTGGTGCATGAAGCCCACAGGATGAATGATGCACCCTTGATTCCTAGATACTTGGATGAGGGACGTTACCTTTGGAGGTACTTGAGGATCCATTGCAGGTGATTCACTATCCTTCCCAGCCCCAACGAATTTCCTTTAGAGGCCATGCGCTGCACTTTTGGGTATGATGTCACACTTGGAAGGTTAGGGTTTTGGTGGTGGCGATGATTTGATGATGACTTGGCATGTTTGATGGAGAAAGACCTTTACACCATGAAGGTATGGCATTTGGAGGCCCAACATCTCCTTCAACTAGCTCAACAATTTTCTTTCTATGTCAAAATGTCACCCCTTTAGGGAATGATGTCATCATTTAGGGATTTTTTTATTTTATTTTAAAATTAAATTTCAAAAGGGGAAAATTAGGAGGTCAACCTCCCTAAATTTTTTTTACACTAAATTAAGTGGAAAAAATAATTTTAGATTACCTTGTATAAATAAAGGTCATGACATTTCATTTTGACATAACTAACTCTCTCTTAAGTGGGAGACTTGGCTGAAATTTTCGCCCTCTTTGGGAAAATCGCATATCTCTCTCTTTGATTCTCTTGTGATGATATAACTTGTCTATTGAATGGAAAAGTGGTGTGTTATCTCTTGGATGCTTGTCTCTTTCTATTGTGGTGGAATATTCTTGGTAGATAATGGTTTTACTTCATGTCTATTGGAATTGGTAAGGATTTTTTTTCATATTGTTAGTATTTCTTTCTTGTTTCATGGTCATTCTTGTTTAAAACCTTGGAGGGGTATAAGGTCCTAAACCCTCCACAAAGATCTATCATTATTTCTATTGGATAAGCTATTGCAAAGGTTGCTAGGAGAAGTAAAAGGGATTACACCCTCCTATATTTACCTTGCTAGATTTGTTTTCTCTAGGAAGTAAAAGGGATTACACCCCTAGAGAAGTAACAAATATAGCCTTAAACCAAGAGACTCCATAACCCAATTGACTAGGCACTAATCTACTTACATTGGAGATATAAAATCATTGCATTGGTATATGTGAAATTACAAGCTATTGCATTTGTTCAAGTTGGAATATTTTCTTAGTGTTATAAGCTTGCTTATGCCCTAAGGGCATCCTATTTTAGCTAAGGAATTTATTGTTGTATTAACATTAATGCTATAACCATTAGGGATGCATAAAAACTCACCTAAACTCTTTCATTTCTCATTATTATACCATTAAAATTTGCTTGCTAGCCGCCATAACTAGTCTACATAGCCATTAGGGCTATAGAAAAACTCACCTAAACTCTTTCATTACTCATTATTATACCATTAAAATTTGCTTGCTAGCCACCATAACTAATCTACTTGTCATTGGATATCTTTTGGCCGGACTGTTTGCAAATTTTAGTGCTTAGATTTTGCTGCTGTAGCAATTTTTTTCTACAACCACTTGTCTGTTATAATAAATTTCTTATAACACTCAAAAAACAGCCATAAATACCATTAAAGTCTTTTTCTATTCAGTGGAAGTTAAACTAGTCATTGCTAGCTTAGTTTCTAGTAACTTGCGCTTGACTTTTGGTAACATATTTTGCAGCCATTGTTATTATCCATTGCTGATTTGTATACTTCTATACTGCTGCAATTTTGGGACAACAAGGTTTCTTATTGATTCCCCTTTGATTAAAGGCTTGTATATCCATTATTTGTCTTGCTTTGGGCAGGGCTAACATTTTTTTGCAAGTATCCAACACTTGAAAACCATTTTTCCTTCCACAAGACTCATCTTGGGACCTTTCATCATCTCTACCATTGAACTTTATGGGTTTCACTTACCATCTCAATTCCCCTAGGGTCACCGAGATTCCCCCCTTGAGGTGATTTCATCACCTCTAAAGCGAGGGGAGTATCTATCTAACATGATAGTGGGTAGGTACTCCCATAGTTGTCCCACTCTTGTGTTTTGGGTCGGGCTTTGCCCATATCTAAAGCGAGGGGAGTATCTATCTAACATGATAGTGGGTAGGTACTCCCAGAAGGGGCTTGTCCCACTTCCTTAGGTGCCAATTTCTCCAACCTACAATTTGTGTGATAAACACAGTGGCAACAACTTTCAATGAATACATGTCATGAATAATGTCAAACTTTCCAAAAGTCATGACGCAATACACCTTGAGGATCTCTGCCTAGCCTTCTCAATAATAGCATGTAGGGTTTGTATGTGATCGATGGTTTGTAGTCCCTCTTGAACCAAACATAGCCTATAGTTCTGAAACCATTCCTCTCAAGATTTTCAGATAAGTAAATATCAATAGTTGTTGCATTTTGTATTGCTAAATAATATTTCCTAGTAGACAAGTTGATTGTTTCATTTTTGATAATGCCAATGTTTAACCCCACCCTAAAACCATGTATGATGCCTCAAGTCCTTTTGAAAATTTACAAACTATCACTCTTATTCTTTGAAATTATCCCACAAGATTGTGAAATCTTGTGCATTATTGTAGAAATCCATTAAATTCATATGGCACCTTCACTCTTTACATTTTGATTAATGAGGAGATGTGTGGGCATGAAAGCCCCTTTGTTTACCCTACCGTTTCCCCTCCTATGTGCTCTACATTGCTCGAGGCATGTTGAATGTAGAAGTTCACAAGAAGGCCCTTCATTCACTTCATCCACATCTCCATGGTACTCCATACTACTTGTGGCATGTGGAATGCATAGGCCAATCCATTCTACTTTTCTATCTTTGTCTACATCATGCATAAGTGACTAAAAGGTGTAGATTGATGAACCACAAGATGAAACTTGGCATGGTTATTAAAGAGAGTATAACATGAATAAAGTGACAAAAAAATGTACATTATGGATAAATATAACCATGTGACTATATTATTGGTGATTTGAGCGAGTGGTATGATCCTTTGAAGTAAATGAGGATTTGGTTAATGTTATAGTCCAAAATTCCACCACTATGCAATTTTTTTATCATGGATAATCCATATACACACTTGCAAATAACTTTTGTTGGAGTTCCTTGTCAAAAATCTCATTTTTCAAGGTGTACATGTGATCCATAGGCAACCCGAGTACATACACTACCTGATATATAGAGAATCTACCTGCACACTCGACTTGATCATTTACAACCCGAGTTTACTCACAAAAGTTGCAAAAAATAAAAAATTCCAATCTCTCCGATGGGGTTTACGGGCTATGTTGGGTTTCAAAACCATTTTTACCTCATGTAGCCCTTCTCAGAACCGAATAACCATCTAATTTCCATATAAAAAGTTCTCTAAGGGGGGTCATTAGGATATAGAATGAAGAAGGTAAAAAACTTTTCCCAAATTTCTCCTTCTTTCTCTCTGATCTTATGCATCCATTTATGAGTATCCATCCTCAACAATCTCATTCTCTCATCCTCTTTATGCAATCCATCAAACCCCTTAGTTTTTCATGTTGATTGTGAGGATTTGATAGTGATTGTGGGATTAATGCACTTGGGGTCTTATTGGAGGAACTCATGCAAGGTTTGTAGAGAGTTTTCAACATTAAATATTCTGGTTGTAATCTTCCTTATATGTTATCAATAAAAGAGAGCTTTCCTTTCCCAATTCATGTGTCTATGTTCTTGTGAATAATTTTGAATGTTTATAGCTTATTTCATGAGAAATAGTACATGTTTATGTTAATAATGATTGCATATATGCTCTTGTAGATTGCTTTTTGTGTTGTTTCAAGTCAGCTTTGGGATGAGATCTGCAACTTAGGAGAAAGCAACAGACAAAGGGGATATACTACAAACGAAAGGATATAAGGTGTCGTTCTTCATCTTTTTCCTGTTTCACTTGTTTAAAAACAATCATTAGGGTTTGTGAGATTGGGTAATAATAGGTCAGTTTCTATATTTTAAGGATTCATCGCTCTGGCTAGCCATTAGACCCTGACTAGGGGGATTTTTCCCCAAGTAGTTAAATACTCTGTTTTTGGATTTGTGGTATGAAAACAACAATAAGAAAGATGTTTCTTAGGAATAATGGTGATCCAATTTTGGTGGTATTGTCAACTCTTTGGTTCAAGATGATATATATTTTTATTGTTCCGTTACATACAAGTGGTACTTCGAGTTAGAGAATGAAGGAAGAACACCTATTTTCCTTTCATCATCTACGCTCAGGAGGATGTTGCAAATTTCAAAGTTGATGATTGTTTTTAGGATGTTCGAGGCCCTATGGCTTTGGTATGATGAATAAATGGCACATACCACAAGAAAATGTTATGAATAAGGGTTCCTTAAAGAAGATGTAATATCTTTAAAATAAACTCATTTTCCTTCATATAGTTTTGTTAATAAAAAAATGGGAAACAATGCCTTATTTCTAGTTTCCCCTTCAAGCATAACTAATGTTAAAAGGGTCTCTGGTGGTTGCAATGAAAGGAATTTTTATGCTCACAAAAATGTTAGCATCTTAAAAGGAAAGAAAGAGGGTTATTCAGTTTTTTGCATCTAATGGCATGGTATTATAATGATGAGGATATTGAAAGAGCATGGGAAGAAAGCAATGAGAATTAATCAAGAAGAGCTAGAAGTAGAAGTGCGAATGGAAGCAATTTAGAATTTACTATTGAAAAAGATTTTGAAGTTCTTGGGTCTTATTTTCAAAAGGAAATAACTCAAAAGTCTTCTGCATTTGTATAATTCTTGTTACCACATTCATGCCTTGATATTTTAGGATCCAAGCATGTTATACTAGCTAATATTATAAGTTTGTTCACCGATTGGATTTGTTTTAAAGAGAAAAAAGAAATTCATTTGAATTCATAAGGATAACTTTTGAAGGAAAGATGTCACTCAAAGGTATCATGGTCCTTGATTTTGTTTGTTTTTAAGGTTCTTTATATTGCAACACATTTGGTAGAGATATTGAACATAATGTATTTGATGGGAAGGGAAATTCAATGATATTGGAATAGTTTTCAACTTACAGTTAAGAATGTTGAAACCCTATTTATATCAAATATTAAGGGTGTCTTTGGTGCCATCTATCTTCGTCTAAATCGTGATGAGGGATTTGTGTATGGATCATTTGGTAAAAAAAGAGAATAAACACAATATATTGGAGTGATTGGAAATAAGAACATAGATATATGACATGGATTATGAGTGTGGTCACAAGAAAGGAAATCGTATGAATGGGTCCAAGGCTCCTTGAGAGACCTTGATAAACGTATCAAAACATCTTAGCTATGAGAAAAAAGGTCATGTTGATGCACATACTCCAACATCACATAGGAAGAGAGGAAGACCGAGGATAAGAATTAAACTATAGGACGTACCGTAGATATAACAACCCTATCTAAAGGATGTATGTAGATATAACAACCATATCCAAAGGATATATGTAGATATAGCAGCCTTATCCAAAGGTATGTAAAAAAAAATGATTATATTCAAGTCTACTGGAGAATGACATGCAAAAAAATAAATCTCAACATGATTGTGATTGCAAAAACACAATTATTTTATTTTCACAATAAACATATGTGATGACGAGGAAAATGGATCATGGACCTACCATTTACAGATCAAAGATAAATGAAAATAACACAATGATTGGATTGTTTGGAATGGGAATTTAGATAGGTGTTATAACATATAATTATCAATGACAATTGATGTGAATGTGCTAACAATCATATCCAAAGGATATATGTAGATATAGCAGCCTTATCCAAAGGTATGTAAAAAAAAATGATTATATTCAAGTCTACTGGAGAATGACATGCAAAAAAATAAATCTCAACATGATTGTGATTGCAAAAACACAATGGATTTTATTTTCACAATAAACATATGTGATGATGAGGAAAATGGATCATGGACCTACCATTTACGATCAAAGATAAAATGAAAAGTAACACAATGATTGGATTGTTTGGAATGGGAATTTAGATAGGTGTTATAACATATAATTATCAATGACAATTGATGTGAATGTGCATATATGGCCACATGTTAGGACTATAACATAGAGAGAAGTAAATGGAGGAAATAAGTGATCAATGGATTTAACCATATTTTTTTTCTTCTCGATAAATCTTGTTTACATGATCTATTCAATGGTATATGGACACAATTCCTAAAAGTAATGACTTTCATTCCCAACAAATAGTCTTATAAAATTGCAATTTGCAAGTAATCACTTGTTTTTTTCACAATGTTTACATGACCTTTACAAAGAACCACATGTTCAATAAAGTAGTAAAACTTTATTAAACCTACCTAGTCTCTTGGATGAGAGTATATCGCGGGTTCCTAAGAGGATACCTTGTTTGTTTTCTGCAACATGAATAACATAGAGGTAGTTTGGGATAAAAAAACGCACAATATTGATCCACATTACTGAGTCAAGCACACAGTACAAATGTTCTGTACAAATATGGCCTAGTTTCAATAGTGCCCCATAGCTAAATATTTGAGTGATAATAATTCTCTTACCTACAGGTTTGTTTCTCGGTGGGATTTCATATCTAATTGAGTTGATTCTAGAAATTATAGTTAAATGTTATCACTGACCAATATCTTAATTTAGATTCTCTCTTTTTCTTGTTATTGGCCTTGTCATACTATATTATCTCATACTTCCTTAGAGGTTCCAGTGAGAATTTTCTTGTCCACACTCACCTCTATAATGTTGAAGTGTTTTGGGAGGTGATATGATTGGTCACTGGAATTATTATCCTCAAACAATAGCTTCATTTTCTGCAATTATTAACCAACACTTGTGTGAGGAATATGCAACGTCAAACTACATTCTTTACAAGGTTCTTTTATTGATATCTAAATATGTCATACACTTCTAATAAGTTCATGGCCTTGAACTGTAAACGAAATTCTTTGCAAGGTGATTACCTATATGTAGTACTCTTCTCATGAGTTCATGGTCTTGAATTTTATGGTATTTGTATTTCATATTTATTTAGTTTTGACCTATATATCATAGGTTTTAGTTTTCCTGTAATGGGTACACTACTTGGTATGAGTGGGATTTGATCTCTACCAGATCATAATAAAGGAATGACTAAGTTTGTGATGAAAATAAAATCTGAGATTGTCTCAATGGAACCTAATATTTTAACATCAGGTAAGAAACCAAATTTCATCGAGTCCAAGAATTAAACCAAAAACTCAAGAACCTTCAATTCCTGATTTGGGGTTTCAAAGGATTAGAAAAACTTATCGATTTTGGCAGCATTGTTGGTCTAAGTGGGGTCTCCAATGTCACTCGATCTAGGGCCTCCTCTATCACTCCTATGTTGCACTGTGGGCTAGGGTTTCCAGTCTCTAGAAACCCTCTGTTATCGGGGCTAGGGTTGTTGGTCCTTTGTTGGTCGAGCTAGGGGTGTCGGGAGCTTGAATATTGCGGTGAGAACAACTACTGTTGTCACTCTTTATCGGGAACTGAATGTGGTGAGGGTTGGCTAGGGATATCACAAAGTTAGGAGATGATTGCGGTGAGGTGAGGTGAGAATGCGGTGAGGGCTGGCTAGGGATATCACACAGTCGGGAGATGAATACGGTGAGGTGAGGCGATATTGCAGTGAGGCGAGGAGAGAATGTGGTGAGGTGAGGTGAGAGTTACCAATGAGGTGAGGAGAGAATGCGGTGAGGTGAGGCGAGGGTTACCAATGGCTTGCGAGGCTAGGGATATTGACGCTCAGTCGAGAGATGAATGCGGTGATGTATGAGGCGAGAATGCAGTGATCAGGTGAGGTGAGAGTTAACAATGAGGTGAAGTGAGAGTTAACAATGCCTTGCGATTTTTTTAACTTTTGGTTATATAAATTATATATTATATTATATATATATATATATATTATAAAAATATAAATTATATTGTTTATAATTTATATAATGTATAATATATAATTTATATAAACAAAAGTTAAAAAATTGCAAATGAATTAAGAACATGTGTTTACTCCTTGGAGGTCACAAGTTCAAATCTAAAGGGGGGTAGGGTATGCATACCTTCATATACTGTAGCAGTCAAATCACTATAACACCAAATTCGTAGACTTTAGGAGTCAAATCGCATAGATGATGACGATGACGAAAACAA
>SNQJ01S0075260.1:0-11929 GCA_010110895.2 Picea sitchensis | reverse complement strand
AAAAACAATGTATATACATTGAAAGTAAAACAAATGTCGATTTTACATATAAATCATTAATATTTACCTCATGTATTTTCTAAATCATATATAACTTGTTTTACATTGTTGTTAAGGTTGTCAGGGAGAGATGAGGTAGAACATACTGTAACAACAAAGGGATCATTAATTTCTAGGAAAAGAAAACCATATTATAATACTAAAAAGTCGTATATTTACCAATATAGAAATCTGCATCCAAAATAATTACCTTAATGAAGGTATGCCAGTCATGAGTTTTCACCCCACCAAATTCACCTTTCTTTGTTAAGATATTATTTATGTTTGAAGCACATCATGTGGGAAATTTAATTTTCCAAATGACCTCTTTTAGAACATTTCTTTCCTACTCTGTAAATAACCACTGAAGACTATTTCGGTGTACTCCATTGCTATTTGAATAAATCATATTTTTAGTGCATGATTGGCTTCTTGAATGTCAGTGTAAAATTTGACAATTTTTTCTTTGTCACTCCTTCCATCTACAATTCTCCACAATGTTTCTGTTACATTCTTCCTGATATGCACTGTATCAAACAAATGAGCTATTTGTCAGTGCTCATAGTAGGGAAACCTATTGAATTGTACATGGTAACATTTCATTCCTCGTGGAATCCCATTAATTCCTTGACAACATTTATGAAAAATAATTAATGAGATTACAACAATAATTGTTAGATAAAATAAACAAAATTCAATACAAATTAAAATTGTAAAAAAATAATATATATGTAGACACATAGACTAAATGCTTACCTTGATGGTTTAATCTATTATATTCCAACTTCAATAGGTGAGGTGTGATTCTTCGTGGTTTTATTTCAGTCTCTTCTTTCAAATTGAAAAGATGTTTTTCTGTAGTTCGATACCTATGGTTCTTAGGGAGGAAGTTCATATACTCATCAAATAAATCCTTTCCTAGACTTCATGAAGGATGCGATTTCCTCCTAGGACCACAAACTAGACATGCAAATTTACCCTTTGTTTGAAGACCCACATGATTATATGGATTAATGCCAATATTATTTATATAATGAGGAATTGATATTTAAGAATCATGCATCATATTTTCATAAAATTATATTCTATTAAAGTGCATCAATATGTTACATACCACAAAAATGTGTTAGCCCTGAGGCATCATGAATTGTCCATGTAAGTGTTCCATGGAATTGAAATTTCTTTTTGCCTATTGGTCTAGAGATGTTGTACATAGTGATTCCAACCCATAACTTTAGTAGCTCATCGACAAGAGGCTCAATATATACATTCATATCTTTACCTAATTGGGTGAAAGTACACATAATTACTACCTTGTGTATGTGTGTGTGTGTGTGTGTGTGCATATATATATATATAATTATGCAACGAATAAGAAAAACAAAATAAATATTCAAACCAATTTTGTAAACAAATATTTGGAACAATCATTGCCAACATTGTGTGCTCTCTCTTTATTAACATCCAAGGAGGAAGGTTATTGTTTATACAAAAAATAGGTCACACTGAGTAAATAGACCTTAGCTCACCAAATGGATTGACATCGTCAGCTGCTAATGAAAGCCTAATATTAAAAGGTTCTTCTTTAAAAATTGGCCTTCTTTCTTTGATGTTCTTAAACACAGAACCATCTGTAGGCATTCGAAGAACACCATCTTCACTTATGTGTCGTGCATGGTAATACATAAATTATGCAATGATTTGGCACCTAAACAATCGTTGCAAACATGGAATTATCAGAATATGATAAAGAGCCTTGTGAGACARCTTTTTTGTTACTTGATCAGTTCAATATCTACTGATTTGACATTGTAGGCATTTCGTTTCCAATTCATTTCCAATTCATATTGTCCATAATATATMATATTATCATTCAGACATGCATCGATAGCTTGATACTCAATTCCAATATCTTTCATAATGGCACACATCTCTCGGTATGTGCAAGGTAAATTGTTYGAYAGTGGTAAGAAATTTTTTCCTAACAATATACAACATAAGAAAAACTAATTAATGTAAATAATAGTAATAAAAATTATTGCATCCTTAACTTACASATTAATTGACACTAAAAATAAAGAAAAATAAAGTTGACCTTTACGTATAATATGTGAYGAATTATATTATGTACCTTAGTATTTGTATCAGACAATTCTTTGACGAACCATTCAATACCTTCAAGTTCACCAACAACAATATAGTAGAGAGAATATTTGTTCTTGAGCCTTCATAAAGGGGTTGTTCTTCCTTCTCAAGCAAAGGTACATCATAAATATCATCATCGTTTTCCTCAACGATAGGAGAAAATATGTCCTAGATTAATCTATTTGTCCCATCATCCGGGTCAACAATATTATTGGTGTCATCTTCTTCCATAGAATTGACTTGATATTTAATATACATAACGTCTTCTACATCTTGTACAATAATATTTCTACTACTACTTGGTAGATATTTATCTAGAGACAAACACCTAGGAGGATTTATCTTTACAATTACAAAAAATAAATAACATTAATGTATATAACAAATATTAAAAAAAAAGAAAATTTTATAAATAGAATCAACACAAAGACACATATAATGAATAACTTACCATGGGATGAAATGTATGCCCCCCTTCACAATACCCATACGTAAAACAATGTCTTTCAGATGTTTTCCTTACAAGTCTTCTTATTTTCAAGCCCCTGCAATGATTACAATGGAAATAACATTTCCCATCAGTACCAACCTATGCCTCCCATGCATACCTTAACTTAACAATATTCATTTGACTCTCTTCAGGTGTTTGCATTGGGACTTCCTATATTTACAACAAAATCCACTGAAGCAATATAAGTACATTAATATACGAATTATATAATCTTATGGTACAAATGTCATGTCGAATTATATTGATCCCATATGTACTAGAGAATTAATCCATTTTCTTCATAGATTTATTAAAGGTTTATAACAGTAATCAACAATTAATCAACAAATCAAAACCATACATTTTTACCACATAAGTTTCAAAGCTTGACTATAAGCAAGTAATACAATCAAACAATAAAAAAGAACTACACCAAGAAAAATTGTATAGTAATTAAATGGAATTGAGTAGACATGTTGATACCTATTTCCGAGGGAAAAATTTGTGTCCCCAAATGAAAGTGGGTCTAAGGGTTAGGGATCCAATCTGGGTATTTAAAAAAGAGACAAAGTAATATTGAAGATTTGTAACCTTCAAAGTACAAAATCAAAGCTAAGTAGATCAAGAATTGGATTTGAGGCAAGTAGCACATAGAAAAAGACTAATAAATCATGCAACGAAAAGTGAGCACAAAAATATTTTATAACCGTCGAACCTACAACAAAATAGTCGAAAACACTAACCTTTGTCGATCTTCCAATGAACGTTGACTGTGTCAAAGTTGACCAAGTCGGTAAAGTCAGTGACTATTAAACCATTTTCAAACGAGTAGTTGGAATCCTCTAGATTCGTCGATAGATCGATGAACTATCCTCAAGGTTCGTCGAAAGATCAACGTATATAGTCGTTCGTCAGAAGTCCAACGTTAATTGGGGAACCCATAAGAAAAGATTAAAATTTTAATATTATGTCATAATTTGCGACAATATGATTGAATTTATCCTTATCGTTGGAAGTTTTTGTCAAATTTTGACCCCATATATAGTAGTGCAAGTGCACCCAAACCATTTCAAGGAACAATCTTGCAACTTATTATACTTTGATGGTCATCTTACATGCTATAAAAAAAAACATCGTGTTGAACCTATCTACCACCACATACAAGTATTCATGCCCTCTTCCCGTGCTTGAGAAACCCCAACCAAATTCCATGGATATTCTTTCCCATGGCCTTGTATGGACTAGAAGTCGATTGCATAGTCCTTACTTCTTGTTACTAGGCTTGCCAGTAAAAGATAAAATACAACCTTTGATAAACCTGACTACTTATTCTTGTATCTCAATCCAATTAACATACCTCTTTGAATTCACCACAATCTTCCTAACACCAAAATTATCAACAACCTTGGAGGTGTGATCCTCCCTTATTGAGTATACTCTTTCATCATTTAGCATACAAAGCTTCCCTACCTTATAGAGCAATCCATCTTGGAGAGTGTAATCAACGTTTTCTTGTTATTGTTTCCATTTCAACTACAAATAAACCCCCGTGAAGTCCTCATCTTCTACATACTCCTCTATGTATACTTCATGGGTGAATGGCTCCATGTGCATAATGTCTTCCAGAGTAATGATTTTTGGTGATGATTGTTTCGATTGAAACTAGACAACTTATTAGTTGTGCCCTTCTTATATTTAATTACTAGATGAAATTGTTGTATAAATCCCATCCATTTATACTATCTTACTTGTTGGAGATCACTTCGATCCTACAAGTATCGTAGATACTGGTGATCAATATCTATGATGGTATCCTTACCCAATGTATAGTTCTTCCATAATTTTACTACTTGAACCAAGGCATAGATATCTTTGTCATATGCAAGGTAGTTCAATACTACTCCATGGAATAGCTCAGAATGATAGTAGATTGGTCTCACCCTTGCATTAATAATGATCACATCATATACCTACTAGCATCAATTTCTATTTCAAAATACTTTTGTAATTCAATTAATGTTAGGAACATGGCTCAACTAATCCTATGTTTCATTTCTTCAAAAGATGGCTATTGATTCCTACCTCACTAGAAACTATGACCACTCATTGTTATAACATAAAGTGGTGCTACCACATTTGAAAATGGTGCTATGAAATTCCTTAGATACTGGAAATATCCCAGAAAAATCCTAAATTTTGTGAGATTAGCAAGAGTGGACCATAAAATGATGGCCTCTATCTTTGTAGGATCATTATTCAACTCACCCTCACCAATTACATGCCCCATGTACACCAATTATTTCTTATCAAACTCACACTTCTTTATGTTTGTTAGTATCTCATGATGTTTCCTTAGTGTCCATAACACTCTCTTCATATGTAATACATGCTCCTCCCAAGTACAACTAAATATCAAAATGCCATCCAAGTAAACTATGACAAAATAATCTAGTAATGGACACAAAACATCATTAATTAAACACATAAATAGCTTGTGCATTACTCAAAACAAAAAGAATTACTAACCATTCATATATAATTTGATTAATCTTGAAAGTAGTCTTCTAAGTGTCTTCTTCATGATCCATACTTGATGATATCCATATTTGAAATACAACTTGGTGAAGTAATTTTCATGTAGATGTTTATCTAAAAATGCATTGATCTAGGGAAAAGGGTAGCAATTCTTGAGAGTGATCTTGTTTTGAGTTTTGTAGTCAATGCACAATCTCCACATCTTGTCCTTCTTTGGTACACAAATAGTGGGTGAACTACATGGTGAGGTTATTCTCCTTATGACTCATTTCTAAAGAAATTCTTGGTATTGCTTCTTCACTTCATTTGACTCTAATATGGGCTATCTGTATAGTCCTATATTTAGACCTTTTGGAATTGAAATGTGTTTGAGTTTTGAAATGTTCCTACATTTTAAGTGCAAACTTCACCCATCATCAAGGGATCCAAGTAAATCTTTAGTAAGATAAAAAATAATGATCCTTTTAATAGAATATGTAAGATCTCATAGAATTAGATATAGATAATAATATTAAAAATATTTAAGAAAAGGGGGACCTCGTGAAAGTAATTAAAATAATAGTAAAATATTCAAGAGAAAGGGGTTTGGTAAAAGTGATTTAAAAAATATTATTTTAAGAAAGAGGGGGTCAATGTTATTAAAATAATTATAACACAAAGGAGAGTTTGGAAGTAACTATATCTCATGTTCCACTTCCCTCTTTGGTGACATTCCTTTTGGATCTTGGAACACTTCTATATATGCCTATAAAATCTCTTCCAATTGCCACTTTTGTTCTTTCATACATCCTTTAAAGGATGCTTTCACACCTACAAAATTAGTGTCTTTTTGGTTCTGTTCCAAGAAAATAGGTACATCTTGGTTGAGTTTGCTTGAGTTGATCGATGTCTTACCATGGTGTGCACACACCAAAGAGATCTTAGACTTCTGCTTGTGTGCCTTGATGATAAAATGTATACCATTCTTGATTAGGTGGTATATTGTGGTTCTTTTAATGAAGATAACATCCCTAATATACATATAGGGGCTACCAAACACTACACTACAAACATCAAGAGGAACTACATTGACTTCTATTTCTTTAATAAAATTTGCACTATTAACAAAGCTAAGCTTACACTTCTCAATAACTCTTAGCTCTACATCCTTATTCACCTAACCTAAAGGGTATGGATGAGGGTGATCATGTTTTTTTAAAAGAAGCTTAATTATTAGGTCCTCTGCAATGAGGTTTGCCTATGAACCAGAATCAAACAAAGCATCAATCTTATTCTTATTGATCCAACTCTTGATATGAAAAAGATTTGGCATGTTATTCTCCTCTTTATGATTGAGACTACTTGGGTTCACCTTCATTTGCACTATTGTGTAGACAATCTTTTCATCCACATATGAACTTCTTTCTATCTCCCTTCCTACTTCCATTAGAAGATTCATCTTCATGGTTTGCTCTTGCTTCTAGATCCTAGGATTTATTTCTAGATGCATTTTCCAACAATTTTCTTCTGTGTGACCATTAATGTTGCAATGGTCACGATAGCCATTAGGGTCCTTGTGCACATGTGCAATGACAATAGTGTTTTGTTTTTTCCCTTTTCACTTCTTCTTTCCCATATTGGAAGCTCCTTGCTAGTTTGACTACTTTGAACCATTTAGTTGCCCCTTTTTCTTGTGAGGTTTAATGTAGTATAGTCCCCCTTTTATAACTTTAGTTATTCCATCTCTTTTCTCAATGCCCCATGATATATTGGACTCTCATGAGATTCGGGTTTCTTCAAAAAGAGGTCGATTTTCTTCTCAAAAGTGGCCATGAAGACGACCATGCTCTCAAAAATATCGACCACTTGAGCTTCTAACCTCACAAATATTATTTCTCTTTCATCTAAAGGTCTCTCCTAATGCACTTCTTCGATTTATGAGGTTTGCCATTGCTTCGTAACCCTTCTTGTGTCAATCTTCAGATCTATAAGGTAGAGCTCTCCTACAAATTTGGATTTCCTAAGTTAAATAAGCATATATTGTGCTTAAACCACCAAAACCCCTAATAAAATTGCTCTTATAGCAATATGGTTTGTAAACCACCTTGTATATTCCAGTGGTCAACTCACCAAAATAGATCTAAATGTAAAATTATTACAATGAATTTATGCTCAGTGTGTGGCTATCCTTTTTGAATTTTTAATGCTTTAATAGAAATAAAAACACACCATTCATATTCTTTAACAACTACAACATATGAGATAGACTACAAATTCGCAAAGCCACATACTGGAACAAAAATATTTACTCTGGAATCCCATACTAGAAAACAAACATTCAATCAAGCACTATGTCTTTCATCTTATTATATTATGGAGATTACAATACAAATTACAAACTTGTCCAAGCTTACTGCAAATCTATGAGACTCTATGATCTTCCACAATCCTCTACAATATACTTATATCTCTCTTCTTATTTAGTATCTTGTCCACACTCTTGCTCATATTATGGAATAGTTGATGGCTAGTGAAAAAGTGAAAACTTTTCACCACTCATGCTGGGTTTTTGATAATTACAATTAGGGCTAGGTTTACGGTTTCAAAACCTTATTGGAACTTCCATGATGCTTCTAGAAGTTTCTGGTGGATTCACACACATTACTAACTCCCCATATTTGAATTATGGTGAGCAGACACGGTTGCCACTTGGACATGCAGGGAATATTTAAAGTGTTACCTTGTTAGGCCATAACTTTTGCATATAAATTGTGTTTTAGTTGTATATCTCATTGGAAAGATCTCAATGAGAAGAATAGTTTCCACCCTCTATGAGGAAAGCCTGCAACAACCCTCATCTGTCACAAGGCCCCAAAAAAACATTGTTTAGGGCCTCGAAAATGGGTTGAAAGTTGATGACCCAATTTTTGACTAAATCAAACACCATCTCTTAGATGTCCCAAATTCTAATCTCCCTTATCTAGAGCATAGATAGATTCATATGGTACTTATCTAGATCATTTTTGGATCAACATATGATACCAATAGTGCCATTGAAAATCCAATGTATCGACCATATTATTAAGTCAATGCCAAGGTGAAAGTGCTATCAAAATGCCACCACACTTTTAATGAACCAAAACACCACCAACCCATCAATCATCCCAAGAACTCATTCACGACATGAGACCCTCTTGTTGTTTGTGGGATAAGGAACCTCCTTAGAGTAGAGATTTGACTACTAAAGTTTAGGGAGGTTTACATATCCTATCCCTCTAAACTTATAACCTCCAAAAATAAAATACATGTTCTTAACCATTAGACCTACTAACACAGAAAAATGTACCATATAATAATATAATGTTAAATAAATATGATAATTTGAAGAAAAGTGGCTTTAGTTAATTTTAATTCCAAATCTATAGAACATCAGAACATGTCAAAGTGCAAACAGTGTAAACACTGAAAAGTTAAGTTTACACCTGAAAGAATTTGGTTCCGATGGGAGCTGGACAGATCAGAGGTTAAACAAAGTATTCTTTGGATCGTTCACGAGATGCATCAATCCGTGTTATTCCACAAAAATACACTCAGTCAATGATGAGCATAGATACCATGTGAATGAGATGATTGGGTTTCAATTCGATTGATAGATGCAGATCGCCGTTTTTCATGAGGGAAGAGTAATGGCAAGCGCTATACACAAACATGGCCTTAATTCACAGCAGAATGCCATCCATGCTTACAAGGTTTATGTACCCATATACCATAATCACCTTAACCAATACTGTATTTACTCAATCTCTGTCCTTACAGCCTCTGGACGGCACAGATGCTGCAATAAGAGCATTATGCAGACAAGGCAGATTGAAGGAAGCTTTGAACGTCTTGGATGGCATTTCTGTAGTAGACTCTGATACATATGCTTCTCTGCTAGAGGTATGTGCCGACACCAAAGCCTTACAAGTGGGTAAACTCCTACATGCACATATGTTTATAACTAGTACTACTGCACCTCAAAATGTTTTTCTTGGTGGTAAGCTTGTCAACATGTATGCCAAGTGCGGGAGTGTGAGAGATGCACGCCAAGTGTTTGATGAAATATCCAAACCAAATGTGTTCACTTGGACTGCTATGATTTCAGGATATGCCCGTCATGGTTATTCTGAAGATGCCCTTGTATTGTTCAAAGAAATGCAGCGGGCCGGTATGGAACCTGATGCGTTCATTATTCCCTGCGTTCTCAGGGCATGTGCTGGTTTAGTAGACCTTCAACAGGGGAAGAAAATCCATGGGCAAGTTATTAGGAGTGGGTTTGAGTTGGATGTTTTCGTTGGCAGTAGTCTTGTCGACATGTATGCAAAATGCCTGGAAATGGAGGATGCATGCCAAGTGTTTGGCGAAATGTCTCAAAGAGATTTGATCTCGTGGAATGCCATGATTGCAGGGTACGCCCAGAATGGGTATGGAGAAGAGGCCATGGGATTGTTCCACGAGATGCAGCTTGCTGGATGGAGACCGAGTGTGACAACATGGAATGCGATGATTACAGGCTATGTCCAGAATGGGTACTATGATGAGGCCTTGGAATTGTTTTGTCAAATGCAACAGGAGGCCATGAAATTGAATGCAGTAACTCTCACAAGTGTTCTTCCTGCGTGCGCTCGGTTAGGTGCTCTGCAGTATGCTAAGGAGATCCATGGTTGTGTAATTCTAAATGCTTTTGAGTCAGATGTTTTTGTGAGCAATGCTCTCATAGATATCTATGCCAAATGTGGGAGAATGAATGATGCTTGCCTGGTGTTTGAGAAAATGTTTCAACGAGATGTTGTTTCATGGACTGTGATAATTGCAGGCTTTGTCCAGAATGGAAACAATGATAAGGCCTTGGAGTTCCTTCTTAAAATGCAATTGGAAGGTATCAAACCAAATGTCATCTCATGGACTACAATGATAGATGGATGTGCACAGAATGGTCAGTGTGATGATGCCATGAAACTGTTTGATTTAATGCAAGTTGCAGGTGTGAAACCCGATGCTGTTGCATGGAACACAGTGATATCCAGATATGCCCAGAGTGGTCATTGTAACGAGGCTTTGAGACTCTTAAGTCAAATGCAAGCTGCAGGCATACAGCCAGATGCAATCACATGGAATGCGCTGATTACTGGCTATGCCCAAAATGGGCATGGTGATGATGCCTTAAAACTAATCACCCAAATGCAATTAGCAGGTGTAAAATCAGATGTGATTACATGGAATGGAATGATTGCAGGGTATGCTCGGAATGGACATGGTGATGAGGCCGTGCAATTATTTTCTCAAATGCAATTGGCAAGTGTCAAACCCAATTCTGCAACGATTTCAAGTGTTCTCCCAGCATTTGCCTTCTTGGCAGCTCTACAACAAGGTAAGGAGATCCATGGTTATGTAACCAGAAATGGGTTTGAGTCAGAGGTATTTGTGAGGAATGCCCTTATAGACATGTATGCAAAATGTGGTAATTTAAAGGCTGCAAAACAAGTTTTTATCGATACTTCTCAAAGAGACGTTGTCTCATGGAATGCAATGATTGTTGGGTATGCGCTTCACGGTCATGGTAAGGATGCTCTCCAATTCTTTAAGCAAATGCAAAAGGAAGGTATCTATCCAGATCGTGTCACCTTTATTGGTGTTTTATCTGGGTGCAACCATGCAGGCCTAGTGGATGAGGGCCGACAATACTTTGATTCCATGAGTGGAGAATATCAAATAATACCCAGCATGGAGCACTATGCATGCATAGTTGACCTTCTTGGACGTGCTGGGCATTTAGATGAGGCACATGCCCTTATCAACAAAATGCCATTTCAGCCTAACGCTACTGTTTGGGGGTCCTTGCTTGGTGCTTGCAGAATCCATCGCAATGTAGAGCTAGGAGAACATGTCGCTAAACACCTTTTTGAGTTAGAACCTGAAAATGCTGGAAATTATGTACTGATGTCCAACATATATGCCGCTGCTGCTAGGTGGGTTGATGCAGCTCAGATGAGAAAAATGATGAAGGACAGGGAAGTAAAGAAGTTGCCAGGATGCAGCTGGATACATGTTAACAGGAGGGTGCATGTTTTCTCTGTAGGAGGCAAATTGCACTCACAAATGGAAGAAATCATTGAGATGTTAAAAACTTTGTCTTTGCAGATGAAGAAAGCTGGTTATGTGGCCAAAACAAGCTTTGTTCTGCATGATGTTGAAGAGGAGGAGAAGGAACATGTTCTTTGTGGCCACAGTGAGAGGTTGGCTATTGCCTTTGGGCTTATTAGTACATGCCCAGCGACAACTATTCGGGTCATTAAGAACCTTCGTGTATGTGGTGACTGCCATATAGCCACCAAGTTTATCTCGAAGATAGTTGACCGAGAAATTATTGTAAGAGATTCCAATCGTTTTCATCATTTTAAGGATGGATTGTGTTCTTGCAATGACTATTGGTGATGCTAATTTAAATATGCACCTGGGAAACTTGTGTATCATAAACATTATGGATATTCTTCTTCTTCTTACAGTTGTCTTGTTCTTATAGTTGTAGGTAGTTAGCAGGTAGTATTCTTGTTTCTAGTACAATCATGGAGGAAGAGACCATTGGTGCAACTAATGACAAGTAATTCAATCTGCATTTGTCTAGGTTTGTAAAATAATTGTAATTGTATATGTTTCAATTTTCACACCTAGCTATAGAAATTTAGTATGTTTCAGTTTTCA
>SNQJ01S0075259.1:16116-35765 GCA_010110895.2 Picea sitchensis | reverse complement strand
TTTTTTTTTTATTCTTTTTTAGGGATCTTTACTCGAAATCTGGTGAGAAATTGTTAAATTCATATATTTTAGTGATTATTTTTGTATAATCTTAGTACTTTAAGAGTTTTTCAGTATGCAAATCCATTTCTTCATTCAAAAATAAATTTTAACAACATAAAATAATGATTTCGTACATTTATGTCCTTGAATTACGACCAAAAAAATTAAAACTTATAACAGTTAAATAAGAACGATATTAAATCAATCAAAAGCAAATTGATATTTTTGCCGTAAATCCATCCTTCTATCTTCTATCCAAAACTTAATACAAGGCCAATATTCTTAGTCAACGAATTTGGGGATACATGTTTCATAGAGATTTATATCCCTGAATTACAACCAAAAAAATTAAAACCTAGCATAGTTAAACAAGGCCGATATTAAATAATCAAAGGCAAATTGATATTTCTCAACACTAAAGCTGTCCTTCTATCTTCTATCCAGTAAAACTTAATACAACGCCAATATTCTTCGTCAACGAATTTGGTTAAATAATCAAAGGCAAATTGATATTTCTCAGCACTAAAGCCGTTCTTCTATCCAATAAAACTTAATACAACGCCAATATTCTTCGTCAACGAATTTGGTGGGGATACATGTTTGATGAAGTTCTAGTTGATGCCCTTATCATGTGGGGAAGAGGTGAAAATGTTGTAATTTAAAATTGTGTTGGCAAGTGGAAGAATGTGAAATGTAGAAATTGAGAAATCTATAAATATATTTGAAATGCGGGAAGGGATTTATTTATTTTCAAAGCATTTTGTATCAAATTGAAGAGTGTTGCATTTTAAGAAAATTATAGTTGCTAGATAAAAAGAGAGTTATTCAAGATAATAGATTTGTCAAAGTTAAGCTATTTTTATTTTTTAATGACAAAACATTTTCTTCCTTATGATGGAATGTTACTAATAATCATCAATTCACATAGATGTTGATGCAAAAGCATCCATCATAGGTCAAAGATTGAAAATTGACCTCTAACAGGTCTTCAAATTCATTAAAGGGAGTGGGTTCCCTTAATTAAAGGAGGTTGGACTCTTATAACTTCCCACAATTATGCATGACTCATAATTGATTACATTGAAGATAGAGTCAATATGGAGGTTAAGATTTTTAGACTTGGATTTGATATTTGTTAAAAATAAACAATTTGACCCCATCCTTAGAAGTTAGTGGATTGAGATCAATCGTCCTCATTGCACATATAACCATCGTTTGAGTTTCTAATCAAGGCCAGAATAATGTAAGAGTTAGCAGGTTGGAGCAGTGAATAGGAATGGAGAGATGAAGTGTGGAATTGCTATGTAACAAAGATTGGTAATGGAGTTATTGTGTTAAGCCTCCCCTCACTGTGTGTCTTTTCTGGTTTGATTTTCTTGTTCATTGGTCATGCATGTGTGTGAATCTATGAATAATAGGATTGTAAATTAAACCCGTGCGATTGTGAATTATCTTTTCTTTACACATATATAGGTAAATAATTGAAGGGTTCAATGAAGTCGACTATGGGTGAGAGTCAACCTAAGTTTATTTGTGACCAGATCGAGTTGTTGTAAATAGAGGATTGGGTGGTCCAATCTCAATTGGAAAGTAACATGATCGAAAGGAGGAGATCCATGAAGGAATTCACTCTTTGGAATAAGGTGGCTTAAGTCCTTTTGACAATACATTGTAAAATCGAAGATTGGAATAATCGAGGGTTGTAGCATTCATCAAGCATGAAGGATTGTTGTAAATATTTTTTCCGCAAGTATTAGTGTGATCCAGGTGGATATCGGTGGCCACCACCTTTTCCAACTCGCTCAAAACAATTTTCTGGCAATTTTGACAAATTACTATTTGCAGCAGTTTTTAACTTTCGGGGTCATTTTGAGGTCCTAAATGAAGGTTTTTCGAAGTCAAGATGATCAATGATAACCAAAGGCTTTGATTGAGCCCCCAAATGAATATCCTCGTCGATACCTTTCCAATGGGATATCGTGCACCTAAAACAAAGATCGTATGAAAAACTTACGACACTGAGAAGTTGATGTGCTAACTTATCGAAACAGGGCCCACATGAATTTTGGTGCTTCATCTCCTAGGGTTAGGTTTTTAGACGTCTAGGGTTTTTGACATTCCTGTTTATTGTAAAAATACCTTCAGAGCCTCATTGTAACCATCTTCTTATGAATGCAAGTAGTCGTCACATCTCTTCTCAGAGATAAGCTGCAACCATTCTAGCGAGTCTCTCACTCTATATTTTTACAGTCTCTGTACATTTCTTTCATTAATAGAAATCATGTATTACTGTATCTATGTGTTTATGGTTTCATATCTGATACATTTATGTTATATTATTGGATATCCACGACATCTTTGTGCATTTCTTTATTATATCTGCACTCTCATTTCATGCCGAAAATAATCCAGATGAGTGGTATCATAGCAGACTACTCTTGATCGTTTTTCAGTGCATGTACCCGACGAGGTCCGAGTATAGAAAGTTGAGTCTCGAGCTTGTCTCTCTTGAATACAATCTCTCTCGCACGCCCAAGAAACCCTCCATGGCGGAAGAAAAGAAAAACGATGGAGCAGACCATTCTATCAATTTGTTGCTTGAGCAAGCTCTCACACGACAGAGTGACGAAATGATGGAGAATTGTTTCCATATCCTTCAACGCCCGCCGATAACAACAAGCGCATATTCATCAAACAACCACTTTGGAATCACCTCTCCTTTCAAGGTACATGTTAATTTTTATATTCTCGTATTTGAAGGTCAGATAGATGCGGATGCCCTAGAAAAATGGTTAAAAATTCTAGAAGGTTATTTCTCTGTTCATAATTTTTTCAACTGGAAAAATATCACCTTCGCACTCCTTAAATCTCTTCCCCATGTCAAACATTGGTGGGAAACTTACTTGGAGCAAGCTTTCACAAGGGAGTCTGGAATATATGGGGCCGAGCCCAATTGGGATTTTTTTGTGGATGCGGTAAAGGAACATTATTACCCTGTTGGAAACTATGAGGACCAGTACATCAGATGGACCACACTACTGAAAGAGAGGGGCCAAGAATTTTTGGAGTTCACCAATACCTTCCATACCTTGCGCACCAAGCTGGGTATCAAAGACTCTGAGCAACATTTGGTTCTGAAATACCGCGGGGCTCTACACAGATACATCCAAACTAAAGTGGATTATCTAGATATCTCATCACTTGGTGTTGTGTATCGATATTCTGTTAAAATCGAGCAGAAATTTAACCACCCAAATAAATGAGAGTTTGGATCTCCAAATCTACAACAATCAAAGTATGAGAAACATGACCCTGACAAACAACTTCTAGAAAACCAATCTAAGCCACAGGAAAAGAAGGGTCACGGGAAGACGAAGAAGGATATCAGAAAATGGTGTGATTTCCATAAAATCCCCTGGCACAACACCGATGAATGTCAATCAAAACAGTCATTGGTGGTCGATATCAAAGACAAGGAGTCGAACCCTAATTCAGAATCCAATTATGAAAATACTGGTAAAAGATAGATCATCAATGCAGACCCTACTGCTATTGTTGTGACCACAACAATTCAACTAGAAGAACCAACAAATCATGAAGAGGGGGAGCACCTTTTTCATTCACAGATGTAGGTGAAGAAGACCCTATTTCATTTTATTGTTGATAGCGGAAGCCATAAGAACATCATCTCAACAAAGGTCGTCAAACATTTGGGATTGTCTACAACACCACAACCACAACCATACAACATTGGGTGGCTTCGCCAAGGACGAGATCTGTGTGTCAGCCAATAGTGTCGATTTTCATACAACATACATCCCTTCAAGGATGAGGTATTATGTGATGTTGGCCCACTGGATGTCTGTGATGTTCTCTTGGGAAAGACATATATGTGCAAACGCCATGATGTTTATGATTCTCGACCCCGCAATGTCATTGTTTCTCTGGGGGGTCATTTCTATAGAATACCATAGGTAGTTCCATCTATTGTTCCACCTAAATAGTGTTTCAAGGCAGTATCTCATACTGCAAAATTCATCTTCTTCACAATCTATTCAAAAGGTGAACATAAGAACATTGCAACCACTAAAACCTCGCCCCAAGCACCTTCTATCTAACAAAAGAAGGTCGACAAGGTTGCAACAAAGTGAAATTATTCCTTATTCACATAGTCCTCTCATGTATCTCCACTTGTTGAATTGACTGAGCCCCTTCATCAATAGGGTCGTGACAACCTTCCACAAACCAAGCATTGCGATGTCTCTAGGAAGGCAAACAATTCACCAAGATTCAGATTCAACAAACACATCCCTCTCTCCCCTCAGAACTCAACGCAATGGAGAAAATTGCTTCATAAGGAGGGAGGATTGATATAGGTGGATATCGGTGGCCACCCACCTTTTCCAACTCACTCAAAACAATTTTCTAGCAATTTTGGCAATTTACTATTTTTAGCAGTTTTTAACTTCTAGGGCCATTTTGAGGGCCTAAATGAAAGATTTTCGAGATCAATACTCTCAATGATAGTTGAAGGCTCTAATTGATCCCCCAAAATCAATCTCCTCGATGAAACCTTTCCAATGGGATATTGTGTGCCTAAAACGTAGATCGTATTCAAAAGTTACGACCTCGGGAAGTTGATGTACTAACTTACCCAAACGAGGCCCACATGAATTTTGGTGCTTCATCTCCTAGTGTTAGGTTTTTGGATGTATAGGGTTTTTGAAATTCCTGTTTATTGTAAAACTGCCATTAGAGCCTCATCCTAACCATGTTATTGCGAATGTAAGTAGCTGTCACATCTCTTCTTAGAGATAAGCTGCCACCATTCTAGCGAGTCTTTCACTCTGTATTTTTATAGTCTTTATACATTTCTTTCATCAATAGAAATCATGTATTACTGTATCTCTATGTTTATGGTTGCATATCCGATACATTTTTGTTATATTATTGGATATCCACAACATCTCTGTGCATTTCTTTAATATATCTCCACTCTCATTTCGTGCCAAAAATAATCTGGATCAGTGGTATCAGAGAAAACTACTCTTGGTCGTTTTTTAGTGCATGTCCTCAAAGAGGTCTGAGTATAGAAAGTTGGGTATCGAGCTTGTCTATCTTAAGGACAATATCTCTCACATACCCAAGAAACCCTCCAGGGTGGAAGAAAATAAAAGTGACGGAGCATACGATTCTATCAATATGTTGCTTGAGCAAGCTCTCACGTGACAGAGGGATGGAATGATGGAGAATTTTTCCCACACCCTTCAATGCCTTCCAATAGAAACATGCACATATTCATCAAGCAACCTCTTTGGAAGAACCTCTCCTTTCAAGGTACATGTTAATTTTGATATTCTCGTATTAAAAGGTTAGATAGATGTCGATGCCCTAGACAAATGGTTAAATATACTAGAAGGTTATTACCGTGTTCATAATTTTTCCGATAGGGAAAAGATCACATTCACACTCCTTAAATCTCTCCCCCGTGTCAAATATTGGTGGGAAACTGACTGGGAGAAATCTTCCACAAAGGAGTCTGGAATATATGGGGCTGAGCCTAATTGGAATATTTTTGTGGATGTGGTAACAAAACAATACTACCATGTCGGCAACTATGAGGACCAATACATGAGATGGACCTACAACAAGAGAGGAGCCAAACAATTATGGAGTTCACCAATATCTTCTATACCTTGCACACCAAGATGGGTATCAAAGAATCTAAGCGACATTTGGTTCTGAAATACCATGGGGCTCTACACAGATACATCCAAACTGAAATAGATTTTCTTGATATCTCATCACTTGGTGTTGCGTATCGATATGATGTTAAAATCGACCATAAATTTAGGCACCAAAACAAACAGGACTTCGTATCTCCAACTCCGCAAAACCCAAAGTATGAGAAATACGGCCCTTACAAACAACTTCTAGAAAACTAGTCTAAGCGATAAGAAAAAAAGGATCAAGGGAATGTGAAGAAGGACACTAGAAAATGGTGCGATTTCCAAAAAATCCCCTGGCATGACACCGATGAATGTTGCTCAAAATAATCATTAGTGGCCTAGATAAAAGACAAGGAGCCAATCCTTGATTTAGAATTTGATTCGAGAAATATTGGTAAAAGACAGATCATCGACGCAGACCCCACTGCTATTGTTGTGACCACATCAATTCAACTAGAAGAACTAATAGATCATGATGAGGGGGAGTGCCTTTTTCATTCACAGATGTGGGTGAAGGGGACCCTGCTCCATTTTATTGTTGATATTAGAAGCCAGAAGAACCTCATCTTAACATAGGTCATCAAACAATTAAGATTATCAACAACACCACATCCACAACCATAAAATATCAGGGGACTTCACAATGGACAAGATCTTCGTGTCATGCAACAGTGTCGATATTCATACGACATCCAACCCTTCAAGGATGATTTATTATGTGATGTTTCCCCATTGGATGTTTGTGATGCTCTTTTGGGAAAGCCATATATGTGGAAACATCATGTTGTTTATGAGTCTCGACCCCGCAGTGTCATTATTTCTATGGGGGGTCATCTCTAAAGTGTTAGTGTCAGAACTCACCCCTGGATTGCAGCAGGAGTATAGCCCGACGCCCATCACTTTTTGTCACAATTTGATTAATGGGGTGATCAAATGGAGGTTAACTCAAACGATGTGGTTCCAACTCCGAAACTAGGCTAGGCATGCATGGGAAAGTGAGGTCTTAGATAACTTCAAACACTGAGTTGTAGTAAGGTTGAGTAGGGGGAAGACTTGTATCAGAGAGATGCAAAGGTCTATCATAAACATCAGGTTCGTAACAGACTGTGGAAGAAGACATCTAAACGCAAGATCTTCTTATGCTCAGACGCAAAACACCAGAGAATACAACAATGCAACAATAAATCCTTTATCATAACATGATTGCAATAATTCACACGAATCAGTCATTCACGAACTCTCTCAGCATAAGATGAAAATTAGATGGAGTAAGAAAGACTGTCTATCATAAAACAAGAAATCCCACATACATATGCATAACCAGATAACTAGAGTGATGTTAAAACTTTACAATTGGGAGCTTCGCTCTACCATTGATCCCCCTCAAAAATACAAAAAACTGAGTACATATACTTGGGAAGATTTGCCTAACAGAGGTGCGCTCTCCCTTCAAGGCGTAGCGTCTCTTCAATCAATATTCGGGCAGAATTCCTTCGTCAAACGTCTCATTAAATTCGCATGGCGTTTGCAGGGGAGGAGTAGCTGAACCAGTAAATGTTGAGTTAGCGTGTGCAGGCCTCCTCCGGCTAGTCGAGAACCCGACATGGCTTTTCTAGAAAAATGAGTACACGGGACCCTCTCGAGCAGTCCGCTTGCCAGACCCTCCATTCCTCCCATTTAATGAATGAGGAGAGGTTTCAACCACCCTTCCTCGCCTTCATTTACTCCAAGCGACAACCAGGACCGAGGTTGGATCAAATTGCACCTGGAGATCGTAGTAATTCCTTATGTGAACATACACGACGCCTTCGGCCCTTCCTGAGCGGCTCTTTTCTTTCACAAGTGACCACGGGATGTGACCACGCGCTTATCCCCAAGGTGCCCTCGGCGTTCGCAAATGGGAAGGAGCTAGTCCTTGCTTCCTGAAATCATGATAAGCGAGAAGGCAGGGAGCCTAATCACGCACCAAGTGTCCCCTTTAGATGGATGGTTGAGACTGCTCCTTGATATTGTGGGCCTGCCTTTGGGTGCTTTCGGTGCTTCGTGCCTCGAGGATGGGAGGAGGTTGATCCTTTCTCTTTGAGGTCTCAATGCGCGAAGGGACGATAGAACTTAATCGCGCATCATGTACCCTTCTTTTGATCGGACGGCCCAGAACACTTTCAGCGATACTGTGGGCCCGTCATTAAAAGTGCTTTTCATTTCTCTATTCACAAGTCAGAGACCCTTGTTTCCTCTTGTTCAACTCCCGCTTCTCAAGACGATGATATGGGTAGGGCTCCCTTTCTGGTCAGCTCTCTCCACATGTAGCCATTGGCTAGGGCCCAAGTACTAGCGCCTCTCACTACTCGTGACCTCGCGAGTTGGAGTATCAGAATTTGGTATTCTCCCTTCGTGAATTCCCGAGACGTGATGGTCAGCGACAGTTGACCTCCTCTGGACACTTTTCGTAACACGAAATCTTGCACAACCAAAGGGATATGGTCCGCCCTTCGAACTCATGAACCTCGAGCTCGAGAAATAACATTGCGCTTGAACTTCTTGCGATCAACGGCCCTCGTAACTTCACTAATGCCTCCTGAAGGATTCATACCATTGACTTCCTTAAAAAATTTAGCACTATACTTGACGCGACTCGGTTAATCTACAATTAACCATCAATCATTGTTCTGCTTTGTCGCTGAATCCTTTCCGCTGAAGAATGAAATTCCCGCTCGCTTGATTTTGAGTTAGAAAAGGACTTCTTTTATGCGCTGCGCTTGGGCGCTCCTCGTGCAACCTGCATACCTGTGTATCCCGATGCCAAAGACAAGTAATGTTGCTAACATTAGGCTCCATGGGGGATAGAGTCATCCCNCTAAGTCGAAACAATAAAAGTAAAAAATGAAGAACATAAAGGACAATATTTACAAAACATAGGAGCCACCGAAGGCTCAGACAAAACACCTTTTAAGAAAATGCCCATTTACTGGGCTATTGAAAACTTCTTCGCCTTCCAAATATTGTAGCCGATATGTGTTATTTGAGAAGACTTCAGAGATTTTGAAGGGGTCGATCCACAGGGCTTCAAATTTGCCGTGTTTGCCCTTATCTTGCTTAGGAGCGTCCCATTTCAGCACCAGGTCTCCTATATGGAAAAACTCCTTCTTGGCCTTCTTATCGAAAACCTGCTTGATCCTTTGCTGATGATCCTGAATTTTGTCCCTTGCTCTCTCGCTTGCTGGACTTATACTAGTTGATGAATCCTTCTGATCATATCATTGGGCTCCTCTTGATAATCCTGGAAGAATTTCGCTACGGGAATTGCCAGCTGAGAAGTGAAAACAACTTCAGCTCCATAAACTAACTGGAAAGGGGAGATGCCTATAGATCTCTTTGTGGTCACTCGATCATCCCATAGGGAGAATTTTAGCTTCGAGTTCCAAGCTCTTTTGTTGTCCTCCAGTAATCTTTTAATGATCCTTATTAGGCTTTTGTTGGAGGACTCTGCTAAACCATTTCCCTGGGGATAGTATGGTGTGGAATGAATCAGATTGATCTCGAACTGTTCACAGAACTTGGCTAATGGTTCAGCCTTGAAAGAGGCTGCGTTATCAGTAACAATCCTCCTTGGGCAGCCGAACCTTGCGATGAGGTCCTCCAGGAATCCAATAATTACCTTGTGGGAAGCGCTCTTGGTGGGGATAGCTTCAATTCACTTAGTAAAGAAATCTGTGGTGGTCAGGATCCATCTGTGTTTCCCACTAGATGTCGGGTGGATTTCTCCAATAACATCTAGGCCCCATTGTTGGAAAGGTCCCGAAACAACTACAGGCTGTAAAGGCAGAGACTTGCGATGTTGTTTTCCTGAAAATATTTGACATGAGCTACAGGCTCTAACTCCTTTATGAACATTGACGAAGAAGGTGGGCTAGTAGTACCCAGTAGTGGGATGTAGTCTTCCAGGAATGGTGCCCTCCACACAGGCCGTTGTGAAATTCGACCATGATATTGTCGATCTCTTGTGGATCCATTCATTTTAAAATCACCCCCAGGGGGTATTTCCAGTATAAAATTTGATTAATAAGGCAATACCTGACTGCCCTGAGCTTCAGAGCTCTTGCTTTGTTTCTTTGCAAGCCATTTGGGGGCCACAACTCCTGTAGAAAATATATGACATCCTTATACCAAGGACATCGAGCTAATGGGGGCTCTCTTTGAGGGTCTATTTCAGACAACTGACCCCACTAAATTCCTGAGCATTCATTCATGAAACTTACCCCCAAAGCTTGGCAATTGGCTTCAGCCAGCAACTTGGCTAAGCCTTGACCTTTGATCAATTTGGTAGGCCTTATTTCGAGGTCAAATTCCAAGATCTTGGCTATCCATTTAAACCTCTTACCATCAATGTCGGGCTGTACAAGGATGGATTTCACAGAGGCTGAAGTGACGTATGCAGTCACCTTTGAGTGCAAGACATAGACTCTGAAAGCTTTGAGAGCTTTCACTAAGGCATAGGCCTGCTTCTCCATGATTTCATATCTGACCTATACATCTCTTAATGCCTTGATGAAGAAGGCAATGGGTTTCTCTCGCCCTTCCTCATTTCTCTGCAACAATACCACTGCTACTGTATCAAAAGAGGCGAAAGAGAAAATTAGGAAATCTTTCGAATAGTCAGGACTGATCATCATTGGTGCCTCAGTCAATGCTTTTTTTATTTGGACAAAATATTCCCTGGGTTCAATGGTCCATTTCACTTCATTTCCCTTCTTGAGCATGGCTGTGATGTGTTTCACCATCTTAGCGAAATTCAAGACGAATCTCCTTAGAAAATTAATCTTCCCCAAAAAGTCTTGAACTTCCTTCTTCGACCTGGGAAGCGACAAGGTCCGAATTGCCTCCACTCTGCTAGGATCAATCCTCACTCCTTCTGTTGATACTATATGGCCTAATAGCTTCCACTCCTCCATAACAAATAAAGATTTCTTTGGGTTTAGAGAAAGGTCGAACCTTCGACATTTTGAGAAAACTTTTCTCAAGTGATAATAGTGCTCTTTATCCGACCTTGAGAAGACTGTTATGTCGTCCAGATAGATCACCACAAACTTATCTTTCTCCCCGATGAAGGTTATGTCCATGGCTCGCTGAAATGTCGCTCTTGCATTCATCAGACCAAATGGAATTTTGGCATACATGAATGTGCCCCAAGGGGTGGTGAAGGCTGTCTTTTCTCTGTCTTCAGGCATAAATAATATCTGATTATAGCCAAAAAAACCATCGATCATGGAAATCCTAGAGGCACCGATTACCCTCTACAAGATGTGTTCCATGTTGGGCAGGGGATAACTGTCTTTCTTTGAGCCCCTGTTCAGGTTCCTGAAGTCGACACAAAGCATGATTTCTCTGCTTTTCTTCCTTACCGGAACCAAATTGGCCACCCATTCGGAATATCTCAGGGGGACGATGATCTGGGCCTCCAAAAACTTCTTTACTTCTTTCTCCATGACAGGCAACAACATGGGATTTATCTGTCTTAGCTTTTGTCTAAACGACTTAGCCTCTTCCTTTAGTGGGATCTTGTGTTCAATGACAGATGTGTCATATGTCTTGAGATCTTCGTAGGTCCATGCAAACACATCAATAAACTCTCTCAGCAACTCAGTACATTCGACTCTCTTCTCTGTGGTCAAACTCCTTGAAATCTTAACAAACTTAGGCTCCTCCGGTGTGCCAATGTTGCACTCGGTTGTGTTGTCACCTTCACCTGAAACTCTACCCTTTACTGCCACATCATTTCCATCAAACAATCTTTCTAAAGGAATAAGTCCCCTCGGAATGTGATTGCTAGGAAGCTAAATAATCTGGTGGTTAGCAATTTTATTTAAAAACACCTCGGGTGAGGGTTATATTCTGTATTAGGATCCTGATCAATATGCAATGCAGAAAATTCATCGACAGATTGGAGGAACTTCTCGATTTCCAGATCATCCTCGAATACCTTCCAATGCTTGACATTGTCTGGTCCAGAGGGCCTATATTTTATCTCAACATCATATTTGTCCATAGGTGGCTGAGGGATCTTGAACTGGCTAGCTGAAATAGAAAAATAATTGGCCACAACATTATCCTCCCTTGGAATAAAAGATATGTTGAAGGATGAGAAGAAATTGTCAATTAGGTCCCATACTTCATTTCTGTAATTTCTGAGTCGAGGGTGCTTAGCCTGATAAGCATTTCTGATCTGTTGGACCACCAACTCTACATCTCCGAACATAGCTACCTCCTGAATTCCCCTTTCCCTTGTAGCTCTTAGTCCCAGAACAAGAGCTTCATACTCTGTCACATTGTTGGTGGTTTCAAATTCTAATTTGTATGACAGAGATATGGTTTCCTGGGCAGGTGACACAAAAAACACCCCAGCACCAGCGCCTTCCCTGGAACAGGCTCCATCAAAAAACATTTTCCAAACGGGGGTCATGGAAGGAAGAAGTTCAAGAGGAGAAGTAGGTTGCTTTCTGAGTTCAAGAGGAGGCTCGGGAGCATGAGTGAGTTTCACTAAACTGGAACCTAAATCAGTGTCCACGGCAAAAATGGAATGATTGGTAGAATTGGCTTCGTCACTGATTATATAGGCCAGTTGGGCTTCCCTATATAGCCTCCTATGTTCTCCTCTGAACAATGGGATAGTAGCATATGCGAGGTCCATATGAAAGCTTCCCCCCAGTGTTTTTATCCAAGATCTTGATAACAACATACCGAATTTGGGGGGGACATCAGCCACTACAATATCCATGACCACACTTTTCATGGGCAACTGGAGCAAGGTGATGACCAGGTCTTTGATAACTCCTAGACACTGAACTTTCCTGGAGTCGAAGGAATAGAGGTCATGATAGGCTTAGGTGACTTCTAGCCCTAACTCTTCCATGACAGTTTTGGGCATGAGGTTGTGCGAAGCCCTAGAATCCATCAAGCAGTTGTGCAGTACCTTGCCATGTATGTTCAAAGAAGTGTAGAAGGGAGGGGATGAGTCATTCATGTCTTCTACCATAGGACCTAGAATAACTGCAGGCTTTTCATATTGCAAATTGATGAAGTCTATGGGAAGGCTTGAGACCTCAGACTATAAAATATCAGAGAAGCGTTTCTTGAACCCTTCATGTTTAATCAACTCGGTTAGGGGCACAGGGATTCTAATTTTTTGAATTTCATGCTCGAAATTAAAAGAGGATGTAAGCTTTGGGATTTCTCTTATTTCGGGGGCATGACTCTGGACTATGGGAGAGAGGGGTTGGTGTTTTTTACCTCTGTGACTATCCGCTACTTCATTGGAAGGCCTCTCTATTCTAGTGTATTTCTCAGGAACATCAGGTTTTACTGCCTTCTTCTGAGACCTCAATCCGTACCTGCCTTGGCGGCCACTAGTCTTGTTTTCCTTGCTCAGTTCATTTAGCTGATTGTTCATGAGAGACTCCTCATATGTTGATTGAGTCAGATGAGGAAAAGGAGGAGTTTCTCTGAAGCAATGGATTTCAGGATCAAGCTCACCTATTTCCCCTTCTTCTTCCTCGGCTATAAAATTATTTTGGAAAGGGTCTTGAATCTTCTGATCTTCTCTGTCTCTTCCCCTCTCCCTTTACACGGTCCGGGAAGTGGTATTGTTTGGCCTCCTGAAACCTCCTTTGTTTTCGGCGCTCTGAGGGCTCTTGTATGCTTTCCTCCCTTCCACCTTCATCCGCTCCATCTCTGTAGACAAAGACTTCACCATTTTGGTCAGTTCATCCACTTGAGGGTGGGGCACCGATGGGCTAGAAGTTGAGGCTTCCGACCTTCCCTTTATTCTGTATACGTCGGCCTTTCTCCTCATTCTATCAGCTGCTAATACATTGGATTCCACTTCTATGGCCGCATCTTGCATTTGAGCTAAGGAGGTGGCTCTTCTCTCTCTTAGTAACAGACAAAAATCGGGGCCAAACACACTAGCATAAGAAATCTTGGTCGATGATTCTGAAGGCTTTATTTTGGCAGGAATTTTATTATACATATTATTAAATATTTTGGAGAAGTCATAGACAGACTCTCCATCCATCTTCTTCAAATATCCGAAATCTGTCATGTAATATATGAAATCCTTCCTATCGCCCCACTGCCTCAGGAAAACACTATCCAAGGCTTCGATCCCCATGATAGATCCAGGGGCCAATCCTCTAAACCATTTTCTCACCTCGCCATCCAAGCTCTGGATGAAGACTCTCATCTAGACATCTTTGTTTTCAATGTTGAGGTTGCCTGCATAACTGTAGAAAGCAGCCAGATGCTCTTCAGCAGTTACATCCCCTTCCCTAGTGAACTTGGGCATGTATTTCAAGTCATCTCCGACAGGGAGAGGATTCATAGGATGGGGTAGGATTAAGGGAGCATATATGGCAGCGACTATAGCATCCATTCTATTTAGAGGGGGATTAGAACCAGCCATAGGGATACTAGGTGGAGGAGAGCTCGGAGGAGAAGGAGTTCACAAAGGGGCTACTGGGAATGAGTCTCAAAGTGGAGTGGGAAACAAGAGGGGATTTAACGAGAAAGCTAACGAGCTCAAGTCAGCAGGTGCTTCTCTTTGTGCAGGAGTGCGGAAATATTTTGTAGTCCCGAGTCTACGCCAAGGTACAGCTTCAGAGGAGAGGGGAGTGACAAAGATTTCTCCCTCCAATCCCAAATCAGGAGGGGAGAACTCAGCAGGAACACTCCCGAAATTTAGGAAATGGGAAACTTTAGAAAATGGTCTGCTGGGAAGATGAGGAGAAGAAAATGGAGTTTCTACAGAAGGCGATAGTGGATTACCTGGTTCAGTGGTGGAAGCTTCTTCTTTAGAGTTCTTTCCTTTTCTTAAAATCACCTCTGGATCAGCTACAGGTGTAGCTAGAGGTAGCTGTGGATGAGACCGCGTGTGTCTACCTCTGAAATCCACAATTAACACGGAAGGTTCACCACAGTGGAGTCATCACAATCGATTCTCCAGGTGCACAGTAGCAATATTCAAAGGCTCCGATACCCAATGCACCTTCAGAATCAGAGGCTCAATGTCATTCAATCCCAGGGAAAATTTTCAACTTCGTCCCCGGCAACGGCGCCAGAAATCTTAGCGTCAGAAGCCACCCCTGGATTGCAGCAGGAGTAGAGCCTGACGCCCATCAGTTTATGTCATGATTTTCTTAATGGGGTGATCAAATGGAGGTTAACTCAAACGATGTGGTTCCAACTCCAAAACTAGGCTAGGCATGCATGGGCAAGTGAGGTCTTAGATAACTTCAGATAGTGAGTTGTAGTAAGGGTGAGTAGGGGGAAGACTTGTATCAGAGAGATGCAAAGGTATGTCATAAACATCAGGTTCCTAATAGACTATGGAAGAAGACATCTAAATGCAAGATCTTCTTATGCTTAGACGCAAAACACTAGAGAATACAAAAATGCAACAATAAATCCTTTATCATAACATGATTGCAATAATTCGCACGAATCAGTCGTTCATGAACTCTCTCAACATAAGATGAAAATTAGATGGAGTAAGAAAGACTATCTATCATAAAACAAGAAATCCCACATACAGATGCATAACCAGATAGCTAGAGTGATGTTAAAACTTTACAATCGGGAGCTTCTCTCTACCATCGATCCCCCTCAAAAATACAAAAAACTGAGTACATATACTTGGGCAGATTTTCCTAACAGAGGCCCGCTCGCCCTTTAAGGCTTAGTGTCTCTTCAATCAATCTTCGGGCATAATTCCTTTGTCAGACATCTCATTAACTTCGCATGGCCTTTGTAGGGGAGGAGTAGTTGAACCAGTAAATGTCGAGTTAGCGTGTGCAGACCTCCTCCGGCTAGTCAAGAACCCGGCATGGCCTTTCTGGAAAAATGGGTACACAGGACCCTCTCGAGAAGTCCGCTTGCCATACCCTCCATTCCTCTCATTTAATGAATGAGGAGAGGTTTCAACCACCCTTCCTCACCTTCATTTACTCCAAGCGACAACCAGGACCGAGGTCGGATCAAATGGCACCTAGAGATCACGGTAATTCCTTCTGTCAACATACACGACGCCTTCGGCCCTTCCTGAGTGGTTCTTTTCTTTCACAAGTGACTACGGACTGTGACCACGTGATTATCCCCAAGGCACCCTCGGCGTTCGCAAATGGGAAGGAGCTAGTCCTTTCTTCCTGAAATTGCGATCAGTGAGAAGGCAGGGAGCCTAATCACGCACCAAGTGTCCCCTTTAGATGGACGACTGAGACTTCTCCTTGATATTGTGGGCCCACCTTTGGGTGCTTTCGGTGCTTCGTGCCTCGAGGCTGGGAGGAGGTAGATCCTTTATCTTTGAGGTTGTGATGCGCGAAGGGAGGATAGAACTTAATCGCGCATCACGTACCCTTCTTTTGATCGGACGGCCTGAAACACTTTCAGTGATACTGTGGGCTCGTCATTAAAAGTGCTTTTCATTTCGCGATTCACGAGTCGAAGACCCTTGATTTATCTTCTTCAACTCCCACTTCTCAAGACGACAATATGGGTAGGGCTTCCTTTCTGGTCAGTGCTCTCCACATGTAGCCATTGGCTAGGGCCCAAGTACTAGCATTTCTCGCTACTCGTGACCTCGCGAGTTGGAGTATCAGACTTTGGTATTCTCCCTTTGCAAATTCCCGAGAAGCGATGGTTAGTGACAGTTGACCTCCTCTAGACACTTTTCGTAACTTGTAATCTCGCGCAACCAAAGGGATATGGTCCGCCCTTTGGACTCACGAACCCCAAGCTTGATAAATAACACTGCGCTTGAACTTCTTGCGATCAACGGCCCTCATAACTTTGCTAGTGCCTCCTGAAGGATTCTGACCGTTGACTTCCTTAAAATTTTTATCGCTATACTTCACGTGACTTGGATAATATGCAATTACGCATCAATCGTTGTTCTGCTCTGTCGCTGAATCCTTTCCGCTGAAGAATGAAATGCCCACTCGCTTGATTTTAAGCTCGAAAAGGACTTCTTTTATGCGCTACGCTTGGGCGCTCCTCGTGCAACCTTCATACCTATGTATCCCAATGCCGAAGACAAGTAATGTTTCTAACATAAAGAATACCAGAGGTAGTTCCGACTATTGTTCCACCTAAACAACGTCTCAAGGTAGTATCTCATACTGGAAAATTCATCTTCTTCACAATCTGCTCAAAAGGTGAACATAAGAACATTGCAACCACTACAGCCTCGCCTCAAGCACCTTCTATCCAACAGAAGCATGTTGACAAGGTTGCAGAAAAGAGCAATGATTATTTCTGCACATAGTCCTCTCATGTAGCTCAATTTGTTGAACAGACTCAGCCCCTCCAGCAACAGGGTCGTGACAACCTTCCACAAACCGAGCAACGCGACGTCTCCAGCAAGGCAAACAACTCACCAAGATTCATATTCAACAAATGCTTCTCTCTCTCCCCCGAGAACTCAACTAAATGGATACCATTACTTCCTAAGGAGGGAGGATTGATCTAGGTGGATATCAGTGGCCACCCACCTTTTCCAACTCGCTCAAAATAGTTTTCTGACAATTTTGGCAATTTACTATTTTTAGTAGTTTTTAACTTCCGGGGCCATTTTGAGGGACTAAATGAAGGTTTTTCTTGATCAATCTTCTCAATGCTAGAGGAAGGCTCTAATTGAGCCCCCAAAATTAATCTCCTAGATGATGCCTTTCCAACGGGATATCATGCGCCTAAAACAGAGATCGTATGCAAAGGTTACGACCCTGAGAAGTTGATGTACTAACTTACCCAAACGGGGCCCACATGAATTTTGACGCTTCATCTCTTAGGGTAAGGTTTTTGGATGTCTAGTGTTTTTTACATTCCTGTTTATTGTAAAAAGGCCTTTAGAGCCTCATTTTAACCATCTTCTTGCGAATGCAAATAGTCATCACATCTCTTCTCAGAGATAAGCTGCCACCATTCTAGCAGGTCTTTCACTCTGTATTTTTATAGTCTCTATACATTTCTTTCAGTAATAGGAATCATTTATTACTGTATCTATGTGTTCATGGTTGCATCTATGATACATTTCTGTTATATTATTGGATATCCATGACATCTGTCTGCATTTCATTATTATATCTCCGGTCTCATTTCATGCCGAAAATAATTCAGATCAGTGGTATCAGAGCAGACTGCTCTTGATCATTTTTTAGTGCATGTCCACGATAGGGTCCGAGCATAGAAAGTTGAGTCTCGAGGTTGTCTTTCTTGAAGACAATTTCTCTCGCACGCCCAGGAAACCCTCCATGGCAGAAGAAAAGAAAAACGACGGAGCAGACAATTCTATCCATCTGTTGCTTGAGCAAGCTCTGACGCGACAGAGGGACAAAATGAAGGAGACCTTTTCCCACATCCTTCAATGCCTACTGATAGGAATAGGCACATATTCATCAAATAACCACTTTCGAATCACCTCTCTTTTCAAGGTACAGGTTAATTTTTATAGTCCCGTATTTGAAGGTCAGAAAGATGTGGATGCCCTAGACAAATGGTTAAATATACTAGAAGGTCATTTCTTTGTTCATAATTTTTTCGACAGGGAAAATATCACCTTCACACTCCTTAAATCTCTCCCCCATGTCAAAAATTGGTGGGAAAATTACTAGGAGAAAGATTCCACAAAGGAGTTTGGAGTATATGGGGCCGAGCCCAATTGAGATTTTTTTGTGGATGTGGTAAAGCAACAGTATTACCATGTTGGCAACTATGAGTACCAGTACATGAGATGGACCACACTACAGCAAGAGAGGGGACAAGAAGTTTTGGATTTCACCAATATCTTCCATACCTTTCTCACCAAGCTGTGTATCAAAGAATATGAGCGACATTTGGTTTTGAAATACCGCGGGGCTCTATACAGATACATCCAAACTGAAATGGATTTTCTGAATATCTCATCACTCAGTGTTGCGTATCGATATGTTGTTAAAATCGAGCAGAAATTTAGGCACCAAAACAAACAGGAGTTCGGATCTCCAAATTCGTAACAACCTAAGTATGAGAAAGACGACCCTGACAAACAACTTCCAGAAAACCAGTCTAAGCCACAGGAAAAGAAGGGTCATAGGAAGATGAAGAAGGACAATGGAAAATGGTGTGATTTTCACAAAACCCACTGGCACAACACCGATGAATGTCGCTCAAAACAATCATTGGTGGCTGATATCAAAGACAAGGAGCCGAACCCTGATTCAAAATCTGATTATGAAAATACTGGTAAAAGACAGATCATCGATGTAGACCCCACTATTATTGTCGCGACCAAAACAATTCAACCAGAAGAACCAACAAATCCTAAAGAGGGGGAGTTCCTTTTTTAGTCACAGGTGTGGGTTAAGGGGACCCCGTTGGATTTTATTTTTGATAGTGGAAGCCAGAAGAACCTCATCTCAACAGAGGTCGTCAAACAATTGGTATTGTCGACAACACCACACCTGTAGCCATATAAGATCGGGTGGCTTAGCCAAGGATGAGATCTTTGTGTCAGCCAATAGTTTCAATTGTCATACGACATCCAACCCTTCAAGGATGAGGTATTATGTGATGTTTCCCCACTGGATGTCTGTGATGTTTTCTTGGGCCAATCATATATGTGGAAACACCATGATGTTTATGAGTCTCGACCTTGCAGTGTCAGTGTTTCTATGGGGGGTCATATCTATAGAATACGAGAGGTAGTTTCGACTATTGTTCCACCTAAACAGTGTCACAAGGCAGTATCTCATACTACAAAATTCATCTTCTTCACAATCTGTTCAAAAGGTGAACAGAAGAACATTGCAACCAGTACAGCCTCTCACCGAGAACCTTCTATCCAACAGAAGC
>SNQJ01S0075259.1:0-16072 GCA_010110895.2 Picea sitchensis | reverse complement strand
CCCTCTGGACACAATCATCTCATGTAGCTCAACTTGTTGAATAGACTCAGCCCCTCCAACAACAAGTTCATGATAGCCTTCTACTAACCGAGCAATGCGACGTCTCTAGCAAGGCAAGCAACTCACCAAGATTCAGATTCAACAAATGCTTCCCTTTTTCCCCTAAGAAATCAATGCAATGGATAACATTTATTCCTAAGGAGGGAGGATTGAACCAGGTGGATATCACTGGCCACCCACCTTTTCCAACTCCCTCAAAACCATTTTCTAGCAATTTTGGAAATTTACTATTTTTAGCATTTTTTAACTTTTGGGGCCATTTTGAGAGCCTAAATGAAGGTTTTTTGATATAAATATTCTTAATAATAGTTGAAAACTCTGATTGAACCCCCAAAATGAATCTCCTTGACAATTCCTTTCCAACGGGCTATTGTGTGCCTAAAACAGAGATCGTATGCAAAAGTTATGACCCCGAGAAGTTGATGTACTAACTTACCCAAAAGGGGCCCACATGAATTTTGGCGCTTCATCTCCTAGGGTTAGGTTTTTGGATGTGTATGGTTTTTGACATTCATGTTTATTGTAAAAATTCCTTCAGAGCCTCATTGTAACCATATTCTTGTGAATGCAAGTAGCTATCACATCTCTTCTTAGAGATAAGTTGCCACCATTCTAGTGAGTCTTTCACTCTATATTTTTACAGTCTCTGCACATTTCTTTCATTAATAGAAGGTGTTTATGGTTGCATATCTTATAGAGATTTGTTATATTATTGGATATCCATGAAATATCTATTCATTTCTTTATTATATCTCTGCTCTCATTTCATGCGGAAAATAATCTGGATCACTGGTATCAGAGCAGACTGCTCTTGATCATTTTTCAGTGCATGTCCCTGATGAGGTCCGAGTATAGAAAGTTGGGTCTCGAGCTTGTCTCTATTGAATACAATCACTCTTGCATGCCCAGTAAACCCTCCATGATGGAAGAAAAGATAAATGGTGGAGCATACGATTCTATAATTTTGTTGCTTCAACAAGCTCTCATGCGACAGAGGGACGAAATGATGGAGAATTTGGCCACATCCTTTAGTGCCTGTTGATAGAAAAATGTGCATCTTCATCAAAAAACCACTTTGGAAGCACCTCTCCTTTAAAGGTGGGGTTAATTTTTATATTCTCATATTTGAAGGTCAAATAAACGTGGATGCTCTAGACCAATGGTTAAATCTGCTAGAAGGTTATTTCTCCGTTCATAATTTTTTCGACAGGGAAAAGATCACCTTCACAGTCCTTAAATCTCTTCCCCATGTCAAACATTGGTGGGAAACTTACTGGGAGAAATATTCCACAAAGGAGTCTGGAATATATGGGACTGATCACAATTGGGATTTTTTTGTGGATGCGGTAAAGGAACAATATTACCCTGTTGGAAACTATGAGGACCAGTACATGAGATTGACCACACTATGACAAGAGACGGGCCAAACAGTTCTAGAGTTCACCAATACCTTCCATACCTTGCACACCAAGCTTTGTCTCAAAGAATCTGAGCGACATTTGGTTCTGAAATACCGCAGGGCTCTACACAGATACATCCAAACTGAAATGCATTTTCTGGATATCTCATCAGTCGGTGCTGCGTATCGATATGTTATTAAAATTGAGCAGAAATTTAGGCACAAAAACAAATAGGAGTTCGGATCTCCAAATCTGCAATAACCAAACTATGATAAAGATGACCCTGACAAATAGCTTCCAGAAAACTAGTCTAAGCCACAGGAAAAGAAGGGTCACGGGAAGACGAAGAAGGACACCGGAAAATGGTGCAATTTCCACAAAATCCTATGGCACAACATCGATGAATTTCACTCAAAAATGTCATTGGTGGTTGAGATCAAAGATAAGGAGCTGAACCTTGATTCATAATCTAATTCTGAAAATATTGGTAAAAGAAAGATCATCGATCCAGACCCCACTGCTATTGTCGCGACCACAACAATTCAACCAGGAGAACCAACAGATCCTAAAGAGGGGGATCGCATTTTTCATTCAAAGATGTGGGTGAAGGGGACCCTGTTGCATTTTATTGTTGATAACATAATCTAGAAGAACCTCATCTCATCAAAGGTAATCAAATAGTTGGGATTGTCGATAACACCACACCCACAGTGATACAACATCGGGAGGCTTCGCCAAGGATGAGATTTCCATGTCATCCAACAATGTTGATTTTCATATGACATCTAACCCTTTAAGAATGAGGTATTATGTGATGTTTTCCCACTGGATGTCTGTGATTTTCTCCTGATCCAACCATATATGTGGAAAGGCCATGCTATTTATGAGTCTCAACTCTATAGTGTCATTGTTTCTATGGGGGGTCATCTCTACAGAATACCACAGGTAGTTTTGACTATTTTTCCAACTAAATAGTGTCACAAGGTAGTATCTCATACTGCAAAATTCAGCTTCTTCACAATCTATTTAAAAGGTGAACAATAGAACATTGCAACCTCTAAAACCTCGCCCCAAGCACCTTTTATCCAACAGAAGCAGGTTGAAAAGGTTGCAGCAAAGAGAAACGATTCCTTTTGCACACAGTCCTATCATGTACCTTTACTTGTTGAACAGACTCAACCCCTCCAGCAATAGGGTCATGACAACCTTCCACAAACCGAGCAACATGACGTATCTAGAAAGGCAAGCAACTCATCAAGATTTAGATTTAGGAAACGCTTCCCTCTCTCCCCCGTGAAATCAACGCAATGGTGACCTTTGCTTCCTAAGGAGGGATGATTGATCCATGTGGATATCGGTGGCCACCCACCTTTTCCAACTCGCTAAAAATAGTTTTTTGGCAATTTTGACAATTTACTATTTTTAGCAGTTTTTAACTTCCAGGGACATTTTGAGGGTCTAAATGAAGGTTTTTCAAGATCAAGATTCTTAATGGTAGTCAAAATCTCTGATTGAGCACCCAAAATGAATCTCCTCGACAATACCTTTCCAACGGGCTATCGTGCGCCTAAAACAATGATCTATGCAAAAGTTACGACCCCAGGAAGTTGATATACTAACTTACCCAAATGGGGCCCACATGAATTTTGGAGCTTCATCTCCTAGGGTTACATTTTTGTATGTCTAGAATTTTTACACTCCTGTTTATTGTAAAAAGGCCTTCAGAGCCTCAATGTAACCATATTCTTGCAAATTCAAGTAGCCGTCACATCTCTTCTCAGAGATAAGATGCCATCATTCTAGCGAGTCTTTCACTGTGTATTTTTACAGTCTCTGTACATTTTGTTTATTAATAGAAATCATGTATTATTGTATCTCTGTGTTTATGGTTGCATATCTGATACATTTATGTTATATTATTGGATATCCATGATATTTCTGTGCATTTATTTATTATATCTCTGCTCTCATTTTGTGCCAAAAATAATCTGGATTAGTTGTATTTGAGTAGAATGCTCTTGATCGTTTTTCAGTTTATGTCACGAGGTATGAATATAGAAAGTTGGGTATCGATCTTGTCTCTCTTAAAGACAATCTCTCTCCCACGCCCAAGAAACCCTCCATCGTGGAAGAAAATAAAAATGACAGAGTGAACAATTATATCAATCTGTTGCTTGAGAAATCTCTCATGTGACAGAGGGACGGAATGATTGAGAATTTTTCCCACATCCTTCAACGCCTTCCAATAGAAATAGGCACATCTTCAACAAATAACCACTTTGGCAGAACCTCTTCTTTGAAGGTACAAGTTAATTTTGATATTCCCGTTGAAGGTCAGATAGATGCAGATGCCCTAGACAAATGGTTAAATATGCTAGAATGTTATTTCTCTGTTCATAATTTTTATGACAGGGAAAAGATCACCTTCACACTCCTTAAATCTTTCCACCATGTCAAACATTGGTGGGAAACTTTTTGCGAGCAAAATTCCACAAAGGAGTCTGGAATATATGGGGCCGAGAACAGTTGAGATTTTTTTGTGGATGGGGTAAAGGAACAATATTACACTATTGGAAACTATGAGGAACAATACATGATATGGAACACACTATGGCAAGAGAGGGGCCAAGCAATTCTGGAGTTTACCAATACCTTCCATACATTGCACACCAAGCTAGGTATCAAAGAATCTAAGCGACATTTGGTTTTGAAATACTGCAGGGCTCTACATAGATACATCCAAACTGAAATGGATTTTTTGTATATCTCATCACTCGGTGCTGTGTATTGATATGTTGTTAAAATCGAGCAGAAATTTAGGGACCAAAACAAATGGGAGTTCATATCTGCAAATCTGCAACAACCAAAGTATGAGAAACACGACCCTGACAAACAACTTCCAAAAAAATAGTCTAAGCCACATGAAAATAAGGGTCACGGGAAGACGAAGAAGGACACTGGAAAATAGTGCATTTCCACAAACTCCTATGGAAAAAAACCAATGAATATCACTCAAAACAGTCATTTGTGGCCGAGATCAAAGACAAGGTGCCGAACCTTGATTCAGAATTTGGTTCTGAAAATACTAGTAAAAGACATATCATCGACGTAGACCCCACTGCTATTCTCGCGACCGCAACAATTCAACCAGAAGAACCAACAGATCTTGAATAGGGGAAACACCTTTTTTATTCATAGATGTGGGTGAAGGGGACCCCGCTGCATTTTATTATTGATAGTAAAAGCTAGAAGAACCTCATCTCAACAGAGGTCATCAAACAGTTGGGATTGTTGACATCACCACATCCGCAACCATACAACATCGGTTGGCTTCGCTAAGGATGAGATCTTGGTGTCATCTAGTAGTGTCGATTGTCATACGACATCCAACACTTCAAGGATGAGGTATTATGTGATTTTTCCCCCCTGGATGTTTGTGATTTTCTCTTGGGCTAGCCATATATGTGGAAACACCATGTTGTTTATGAGTCTCGACCCCGCAGTGTAATTGTTTCTCTCGGGGGTCATCTCTAGCCAATACAATAGGTAGTTGTGATTACTATTCCACTTAAACAGTGTTGCAAGGTAGTATCTCATACTGCAAAATTCAGCTTCTTCACAATCTGTTCAAAAGGTGAACATAAGAACATTTCAACCACTATGGCCTCACCCCAAATACCTTCTATCCAATAGAAGTAGGTCGAAAAGGTTGAAGTAAAGAATAAATATTCCTTCTTCACATAGCCCTCTCATGTATCTCGACATTTTGAATAGACTTATCCCCTCCAACAACAGGGTTGTGACAACCTTCCACAAACCGAGCAATGTGACGTCTCCAACAAGGCAAGCAGCTCACTAAGATTCAGATTCAACAAACGCTTCCCTCTCTCCCCTGAGAACTCAAGGAAATGGATACCATTTCTTCCTAAGGAGGGAGTATTGATCTAGGTTGATATCAGTGGCCACCCACCTTTTCCAACTCCCTCAAAACAATTTTCTGGCAATTTTGGCAATTTACTATTTTTAGCAGTTTTTAACTTCCGGGGACATTTTGAGGGCCTAAATGAAGGTTTTTCGAGATCAAGATTTCAATTGTAGTCAAAGTCTTTTATTGATCCCCCAAAATGAATCTCCTCGACGATACCTTTCGAACTGGTTATTGTGCGCCTAAAACGAAGATCGTATGCAAAAGTTACGACCCTGAGAAGTTGATGTACTAACTTACCCAAATGGGGCCCACATGAATTTTGCGCTTCATCTCCTAGAGTTATTTTTCTAGATGTCTAGGGTTTTTGACATTCCTGTTTATTGTAAAAAGGGCTTCAGAGCCCTGTTGTAACCATATTTTTGTGAATGCATGTAGCCGTCACATCTCTTCTCAGAGATAAGTTGCCACCATTCTAGCAAGTCTTTCACTTTGTATATTTACAGTCTCTATACATTTATTTCATTAATAAAAATATTGTATTACTATATCTATGTGTTTATGGTTGCATCTCTGATACATTTATGTTATATTATTGGATATACACGACATCTCTGTGCATTTCTTTATTATATCTCCACTCTCATTTCGTGCCAAAAATAATTTGGATCAGTGGTATCAGAGCAGACTCCTCTTGATCATTTTTCAATGCATCTTATCGACGCGGTATGAGTATAGCAAGTTGGTTCTTGAGATTTCTCTCTTGAAGACAATCTCTCTCGCACACCTAAGAAACCCTCCATGGTGGAAGAAAAGAAAAACAACAGAGGCGACGATTCTATCAATCTATTGCTTGAGCAAGCTCTCACGCGACAGAGGGACAAAATGATGGAGAATTTTTCCCACATCCTTCAACACCTACCGATAGCAACATTTACATATTCATCAAACAACTACTTTGGAGGCACCTCTCCTTTCAAGGTACAGGTTAATTGTTATATTCCCATATTTGAAGGTCAGATAAATGTAGATCCCCTAGACAAATGGTTAAATCTACTAGAAAGTTATTTCTCTATTCATAATTTTTATAACAGGGAAAATATCACCTTTTCACTCCTTAAATCTCTCCCCCAAGTCAAACATTGGTGCGAAACTTACTGGAAGAATCTTGCACAAAGGAGTCTGGAATATATGGGTCTGAGCCCAATTCATATTTTTTTGTCAATGCGGTAAAGGAACATCATTACCTTGTTGGGAACTATGAGGAGCAATACATGAGATGCACCACACTACGACAAGAGATTGGCCAAGTAGTTCTAGAGTTCACCAATACCTTCCATACCTGGCGCATCAAGCTAGGTATCAAATAATTTGAGCGACATTTGGTTCTGAAATACCATCGAGATCTTCACAGATACATCCAAACTAAAATGGATTTTTTGGATATCTCATAACTCGGTGCTACGTATCAATATGCTATTAAAATCAAGAAGAAATTGAGGCACCAAAACAAATGGGAGTTCATATCTCCAAATCTACAACAACCAAAGAATGATAAAGATGACCCCGACAAAGAGCTTCCAGAAAACCAATCTAAGCCACAAGAAAAGAAGGTTCATGGGAAGACAAAGAAGGACACCGAAAAATGGTGCAATTTCCACGAAAACCACTAGAACAACACCGATGAATGTCTCTCAAATAAATCATTGGTGGTCGATATCAAAGACAAGGAGCCGAACCTTGATTCAGAATCTGATTATGAAAATACTGGTTAAAGGCAAATCATCGACGTAGGCCCCCCTACTATTGTTGCGACCACATCAATTCAACCAGAAGAACCAACAGATACTGAAGAGGGGGAGAACCTTTTTCATTCACAGATGTCGGTGAAGGGGACCCTGCTGCATTTTATTATTGATAACGGAATCCAGAAGAACCTCATCTCAGCAGAGGTCATCAAACAGTTGGGATTTTCGACAACACCACACCTGCAACCATACAACATCGGGTGGCTTCAATAAGGACGAGATATTCATGTCATCCAGGAGTGTCGATTGTCATACGACATCCAACCATTCAAGGATGAGGCATTATGTGATGTTTCCCCACTAGATGTCTGTGATGTTCTCTTGGGCCAACCATATATGTGGAAACACCATACTGTTTATGAGTCTCGACCCCATAGTGTCATGTTTTCTCTAGGGAGTCATCTCTATAGAATAATAGAGGTAGTTTCGACTATTTTTCCACCTAAAAAGTGTCACAAGGTAGCATCTCATACTGCAAAATTCAGCTTCTTCACAATTTGTTCAAAAGGTGAACAAAAGAACATTGCAACCACTATCGCCTCACCCCAAGCACCTTCTATCCAACAGAAGTAGGTCGACAAGGTTGCAGCAAAGTGAAAATATTCCTTCTGCACACTTTCCTCTCATGTAGCTCAAATTTTTGAATAGACTCAACCCCTCCAGTAATAGGTTCATGAAAACCTTCCACAAACCGAGAAATGCGACATCTCCAACAAGGCAAGCAACTCACCAAGATTGAGATTTAAACACGCTTCCCTCTCTCCCCCGAGAACTCAACGAAATGGAGACCATTGCTTCCTAAGGAGGGAGGATTGATATAGGTGGATATCACTAGCCACCCACCTTTTTCAACTCTCTCAAAATAGTTTTCTTCAAATTTTGGCAATTTACTATTTTTAGCAGTTTTTAACTTTCGAGGCCATTTTGAGGGCCTAAATGAAGTTTTTTCGCGATCAAGCTTCAAAATGTTAATTGAAGGCTCTAATTGAGCCCCCAAAATTAATATCCTCGACGATACCTTTCCAATGGGCTATCGTGCACCTAAAACAAAGATCGTATGAAAATGTTACAACCCTGGGAAGTTGATGTACTAACTTACCCAAATGGGGCCCACATGACTTTTGGCGCTTCATCTCCTAGGGTAAGTTTTCTAGATGTCTAGGGTTTTGAAATTCCTATTTATTGTAAAAATTCCTTCAGAGCATCGTTGTAACCATATTCTTATAAATTCTTGTAGATGTCACATCTCTTCTCAGAGATAGGTTGCCACCATTCTAGAGAGTCTTTGGTAGCCGAGATCAAAGACAAGGTGTCGAACCCTGATTCATAATCCAATTCTGAAAATACTGGTAAAATACAGATCATCGACACAGACCCCACTGCTATTTTCACGACCGCAACAATTCAAATAGAAGAACCAACCAATCATGAAGAGGGGGAACACCTTTTTCATTCATAGATGTGGGTGAAGGGGACCCTGCTGCATTTTATTGTTGATAGCGGAAGCCATAAGAACCTCATCTCAACAGAGGTCATCAAACAATTTGGATTTTCGACAACACCACAACCACAACCATACAACATCAGGTGGCTTCGCCAAGGATGATATCTCCATGTCAGCCAATAGTTTCGATTGTCATATGACATCCATCCCTTCAAGGATGAGGTATTATGTGATGTTGGCCCACTGGATGTCTGTGATGTTCTCTTGGAAAAGCCATATATGTGGAAATGACATGATGTTTATGAGTCTCAACCCCACAATGTCATTTTTTCTCTGGGGGGTCATTTCTATAGAATACCAGAGGAATTTCCATCTATTGTTCCACCTAAACAGTGTCGCAAGGTAGTATCTCATACTACAAAATTTAGCTTCTTCACAATCTGTTCAAACGGTGAACCAAAGAACATTGCAACCACTACAACCTCGCCCCAAGCACCTTATATTCAATAGAAGCATGTCGACAAGGTTGTAACAAAGTGAAATGATTCCTTCTGCACATAGGCCTCTCATGTATCTCCACTTGTTGAACAGATTGAGCCCCTCCAGCAACAAGGTTGTGACAACCTTCCACAAACCGAGCAACGGGACGTCTCCATCAAGGCAAGCAATTCACCAAGATTTAGATTCAATAAACACATCCCTCTCTCCCCTAGTAAATGAATGCAATGGAGACCATTTCTTCCGAAGGAGGGATTATTGATCCAGGTGGATATCGGTGGCCACCCACCTTCTCCAACTCGCTCAAAATTGTTTTCTGGCAATTTTGGCAATTTACTATTTTTAGCAGTTTTTAACATCCATGTCCATTTTGAGGGCCTAAATGAAGAGTTTTCGAAATCAATCTTCTCAATTATAATTGAAGGTTCTGATGGAGCCCCCAAAATCAATCTCCTCAATGAATCCTTTCCAACGGGCTATCGTGCACCCAAAATGAAGATCATATGAAAAAGTTACAACCCAAGGAAGTTGATGTACTAACCTACCCAAACGAGGCCCACATGATTTTTAGCACTTCATCTCTTAGGGTTAGGTTTTTGTATGTCTAGGGTTTTTGACATTCTCGTTTATTGTAAAAATTTCTTTAGAGCCTCATCGTAACCATCTTCTTGTGAATGTAAGTAGCTGTCACATCTCTTCTCAGAGATAAGCTACAACCATTCTAGCGAGTCTTTCACTCTGTACTTTTACAGTCTTTGTACATATATTTCATTAATAGAAATTGTGTATTACTGTATCTCTATGTTTATGGTTTCATATCTGATACATTTCTGTTATATTATTGTATATCCACAACATCTTTGTACATTTATTTAATATATCTCCGCTCTCATTTCGTGCCGAAAATAATCCAGATCAATGGTATCAGAGCAGACTACTCTTGATCATTTTTTAGTGCATGTTCCCGAAGAGGATCGAGTATAAAAAGTTGGGTATTGAGCTTGTCACTTTTAAATACAATATCTCTCACATACCCAAGAAACCCTCCATTGCGGAAGAAAACAAAAGCGACAGAGCAGATGATTCTATCAATCTATTGCTTGAGAAAGGTATCACATGACAGAGGGACGAAATGATGGAGAATTGTTCCCACATCCTTCAATGTCTGCCAATAGAAATACGTGCATATTCATCAAACAACCACTTTGTAAGAACCTCTCCTTTCAAGGTACATGTTAATTTTGATATTGTCGTATTTGAAGGTCATATAGATGCGGATGCCCTAGACAAATGTTCATAATTTTTTTGAGAGGGAAAATATCACATTCACACTCCTTAAATCTCTCCCCCATGTCAAACATTGGTGGGAAACTGACTGGGAGCAAGCTCCCACAAAGGAATCTGGAATATATGGGCCCAAGCCCAATTGGGATTTTTTTGTGGATGCGGTAATAGAACAATACTACCCTGTCGACAACTATGAGGACCAATACATGAGATGGACCTACAACAAGAGAGGGGCTAGATAGTTCTGGATTTCACCAATACCTTCCATACCTTGCACACCAAGATGGGTATCAAAGACTTTGAGAGACATTTGGTTATGAAATACCGCAGGGCTCTACATAGATACATCCAAACTAAAATGGATTTTTTGGATATCTCATCACTCGGTGTTGCGTATCGATATGATGTTAAAATCGACCAGAAATTTAGGCATCAAAACAAATGGGAGTTCGTATCTCCAAATCTGCAACAACCAAAGTATGATAAATAAAGCCTTGACAAAGAACTTCTAGAAAATCAGTCTAAGCCACAAGAAAAGAAGGGTCATGGGAAGACAAGGAAGGACACCGAAAAATGGTGTGATTTCCACAAAAGCCCCTGGCACGACACCAATGAATGTCGCTCAAAACAATCATTAGTGGCCGAGATCAAAGAAAAGGAGCCAAACCTTGATTTAGAATATGATTCTGGAAATATTGGTAAAAGACAAATCATTGATGCAGGCCCCACTGCTATTGTCGTGACCGCATCAATTCAATTATAAGAACCAATAGATCCTGAAGAGGGGGAGCACCTTTTTCATTCACAGATTTGGGTGAACGGGACCTCGCTCCATGTTATTGTTGATATCGGAAGCTAGAAGAACCTCATCTCAGCAAAGGTCATCAAACAGTTGGGATTATCGACAACACCACACCTACAACCATACAATATTAGGTGGCTTTGCAAAGGACAAGATCTCTGTGTTAGGCAATAGAGTCAATTTTCATACGGCATCCAACCCTTCAAGGATGAGGTATTATGTGATGTTTCCCCACTGGATGTCCGTGATGTTCTTTTGGGAAAGCCATATATGTGGAAACACCATGTTGTTTATGAGTCACGACCCCACAGTGTCATTGTTTCTATGGGGGTTCATCTCTACAGAATACCAGAAGTAGTTCTGACTATTGTTCTACCTAAACAGTGTCGCAAGATAGTATCTCATACTACAAAATTCATCTTCTTCACAATCTGTTCAAAAGGTGAATAGAAGAACATTTCAACCACTACAGCCTTGCCCCAAGCACCTTCTATCCAATAGAAGCAGGTCAAAAAGGTTGCAGAAAATCACTATGATTCTTTTTGCACACAGTCCTCTCAGGTAGCTCAATTTGTTGAACAAACCTAGCCCCTCTAGCAACAGGGTCGTGACAAGCTTCCACAAATCGAGCAATGCGATGTCTCCAACAAGGAAAGCAACTCACCAAGATTCAAATTCAGAAAATGCTTCCCTCTCTCCCCCGAGAACTCAAAGAATTAGATACCATTGGTTCCTAAGGAGGGAGGATTGATAGAGGTGGATATAGGTGGCCATCCACCTTTTCTAACTTGCTCAAAATAGTTTTCTAGCAATTTTGGCAATTTACTATGTTGGAAGCTTTGCGTAATTAGGTATTTCAAAGCACATTGCATCATATTGGAGTTTACCCTACCTTAGCTATGTTTTGTTTTCAAGGTTGCATCTTATTATTAACTTGGTACTGCATTCCATGAAAGTAAATAATAATGATGATGGAGGTACCTGGTTTGATCAGTTTACTCTGAATCTACAACTTATAATCAGTTTTTTCTGCTCCAAATTTGTTAAACATTGCAAAATTATGCCCTGCATTTATCTATTTCTGAAAGAAGACTTCAGTCTAAACTTGTACATTACATCCAAAGAATATCAATGAACACGATTATGTGCGTTTACATGGAAAGAATAAAATATATGTATAGAAGAAGACCCACGATTGCTGCAATTATACTAATAATTTGGAAGTTGCAGGAGGAGAGGAGGAGGAGGCGGCCAGAATAATGTAAGAGTTAGTAGGTTGGAGCAGTGAATAGGAATGGGGAGATGAAGTGTGGAATTTCTATGTAACAAAGATTGGTAATGGAGTTATTGTGTTAAGCCACCCCTCACTACGTGTCTTTTCTAGTTCAATTTGCTTGTTCATTGGTCATGCAAGTGTGTGAAACTATGAATAATAGGATGGTAAATTAAACTAGTGTGATTGCTAATTATCTTTTCTTTACACATATATAGGTAAATAATTGAAGGGTTCAATGAAGTTGAATGCTGTCGTGACAGTCAACCTAAGTTTATGTGTGACCAGAGAGAGTCATTGTAAATAGAGGATAGGGTGGTCCAATATCAATTGGAAAGGAGCAAGATCAAAAGGAGGAGATCCAAGAAGGAATTGGCTCTTTGGAATAAGGTGGATTAAGTCCTTTTGACAATACATTGTTAAATTTAAGATTGGAATAACTGAGGGTTGTAGCATGATTAATTGTTGCAAAGATTTGTTCTGCAAGTATTAGTGAAAGCACAAGACTGTAGAAACCTTCGTAGGTCCAAGTTAGCAACTAGACCGACCTTCACTCCAAAGAAACAATTCTTATATTTCCTCGGTGGATGACAACCCGGTTAAAAAAATTATTGGATAAACGGACCTATCAAGTAAAGTTCGTCAACCAGTTAGGAGAAACCTTAAAAAGGTGCATTGTTATTGTGTCTCGATGGCTTGATGGACAATGACAAGGTTTAATCCCTGGTGGTTCGATGAACTGGTGGCCCGATGGCTAGTGAAGAAAGCCCGATGGTGGTGACAAGTATTAATCCTTGGTGGTTCGGTGAAGCAATGGGATAGTTCTCCATTGGTTGGGGATATTTCTCCAGTGGTCAGTTAATGACATTATTAAACTATGGGAATTCAATTGGTTAACAGAGTTTTTAAGTGACAAGTATTTTATCCAGTTAGATTTGATTCGATTCACGTCATTTTTGGTAGAAGGTCCTAATACCTAATTTTGAGTGTGGAAACAAATTCTAATAATAAATTTCTAAAGATTGTGGATATAAGTGAAGGTGACAACAAAGAACATAGAAGATCCTGCGGAGATCTCGAAAGTAATTATGTATTTTTCATTTTGGAGTTAAACTCTAAAAAAATTTGTGTTTGTGTAGGTAGCAACAAAGGTGAACAAGAAATTGGTGGTGAGCCCTACAACTATTGAAGTTGGAGAATATAAAAAAGAAGAAAAACATAAGCTATTGAGAAAGTGTGAAAGTGCATACGCATACAACTATTGCAGCTAAGCAACAACGAATGCTCAGAAGGTTGAGGTATTGGGTAGTAGGGTGAAAACGAATTGCTGCAATAGAGGATTATTGAAACCCATAGTGAGCACAATGAAGATTAGAGAAAGGGATATGGATAGTGAGATGAAGGGCTCAAAAGGAGGAAATTGCCAAAAAAAAGTTGAAAAAAAATGTCAATGAGTTAGGAATTGAAACCGAGATGGCTCAGTTAAAGGATATATTGAGTATGGTGATAAAGTTGTTACAAGAGATAGTTAAAGAAAAATAGATACGTGGTTGGAGATTGAGGAAGAAGGTCAAGTGGCTTATTGTGCAATTATTTACAAGGAAGTTGAGGGATAGGTTGAAATTCAGGTTGAAGATAGAGGAGAAACTCAGGAAAGTTGAAGGTAGAAAGAAGATTTTTGAGGTAGGAAAAATAGTTCACATTTGTCAACCAAAACAAGGACCAATCCTTGGAGAATATCATGATGTCGATGAGAGTTAGAAAGAATATTTTTGAAGTAGGAAAAATAGTTCACATTTGTCAACCAAAACAAGGACCAATCCTTGGAGAATATGATGATGTGGATGAGAGACGTGAAGATATCCTCATGAAGTGCTTGGAGTATTAATTCCAACACAAGGAGAGGTTTCAAAAGCATCAAATGAGATAGAGGAATCTTGAGGTTTTCAAACGAACTGTTTGTGTGAGCTTGTGTTTGTAGGTTATGAAGAATGTAAGGAGAAACATAACCAATAATTTGTCATAAAAGAGGAAGAGACAATATTGTCTCATGAAGGTAGTCAAAACCAAGATCATTTTCAGTCAAGGTATGCAGAGTTTGAAAGACAGGTGCAGGAACAAGTCATAACATTGAACAATACATAATTGGCTCATAAAGACAATGAAGAAGAGGGGAAATAAATTGAAGTACAAAATTTAGATGTAGTGCCAATAGATTTTGAAGAAGAATTAAGGTTTCTAGAAGAGCAGATAGCAAAGTAGGGAGGAATGGTGAAGGAGTTCAAATTAGTCCATAGTAGAATCCAAGAATTCCTAGCAGTAGTATTATAATTAAATACATAGAAGGAAATCGAAAATTCATCCTCATAATAGGTCCAATGGAAGATAGAGATAGTTGGCAAGATGAAAGCGAAAATATTTTAGATGGAAGAAGTACCTTGTTCATGGAAGGATCCCCAACAAATAAAGTTTCAGGTTTTGAAATAATCGAAAATATAGAGAAGATTCTAAATTTCAAGCAATGGTATGATCCTTATAAAGATGGAATCCAAGAGAATGAAATACACTATTCTTCTACAAGGGATCGATAAAGTAAGAGAATGAAGAAAGAGGCCATGAGAACATTACAAGCTAGTCAGGGAAGGAAAGTTAAAGAGGAAGGAAAAGAAAAAGTGGAGCTTTTAGAACTAGGGTAGTATATAACCAATTTTGAACAAGATGAAGGCACAATGATACTTTGGCTTCAAGGAGTTTTAAAAGGATATTAGTTCAAGCACGAAGAAAATTTGGAATCATTTAATGGAGGTTTAGGATGGATTATGCAATACAATTTTTTCTTCTTAATATATTATAACAATGGTGATTATGGAGGTATGGAGCTTAAAGATCAAGAAGACCGTATTAGGTCATTGGGTAATGAATGTTTTCAAGATTTTCTTGAAAACAAAGCTGCAAAAATGATGGCCTGGAAGCAAATAATAGTTTATAATCATCCCATGATCATAAATTTGAAGAAGAATCTCCAAGAATGTGATTTAATTAGTGAACTTGAAGGTATGAGTTGTTTATTGCATGTTTCCTTATTTGATAGGGAGCTAGTATCCTTTGTAGTTGAATTTTTTTTTAAACAACGTTTGTTCAAGAAAGTTGGAAAGTTGATAAATTGGAAGAGGAAGTGGTATTTTTGTGCTGTACAAATGCATGAAAAGAGGAAAATTGAAGGTAGAAAAGTCTTAATAACTCTTCAATGTCAAAAATTATAATGGGAAATGGTTGGAAACTTATAAAAAAACAAGTTTTTATGAATGAGCAAAAAGTAATTGGAGAAGAAATTTAGATTTGTAAATATGATTTTAGATTTCAGTTTTATTTGAAAAGTTGCGTAAAAAAATTGAGAACAAGAAAATATAGGGATGTCAAAGAAATGGAAGATATAATAGAATATATGGAGCAAAATCCTGAAGACATTTTTGCACTCTCAGAAGTTGCAAAATGAAAGTTGAGTGAATAACTCATTGGTAAATTTAAGGAAGAACTAAAGAATTGGAAGACAAAACAAGAGCAGGAAAAGTTTC
>SNQJ01S0075258.1:37102-50461 GCA_010110895.2 Picea sitchensis | reverse complement strand
TGACACATACCATGATACCTGGACCAATTACCTCATGGAGCAAGAGTCTTCTCCGATGCAAGTCCAAGCCGATGGTGATGGATGCTGCTGCTGCTAACAGGACAAATCTGATGAAGAAGAAGAAGGATGGGCCCTCCAAGGCCACGCTCAGGTCAATCCTTCTCTTTGTACTCCATGTCTAGCACCTGTGGGCCTTGAGACATGATCTCCTAGTTATCCCTAGAAATTGGGGATAACATGCCTATCCCTTCTTTCCCTGTGCCTGTTGTAAGTGACATATTCGTCACCTACGTGCTCACGACCGTCTGGTTCTTTTGATGTATTCATTGTCTTAAGTCACAGGCTGGCAGGACTAAAGCTCTGATACCACTGAAATATCCCTGATCCCGTTGATCGAGATATTTGCTACTGATCTATTACTTGCAGATCTGATACACTGGGAGTTTCTGGATGCATTTCAGTTGTATGTTTGAGATCTTGATGGTTATTGCATGTGCATGTTGAATATTTAAACAACATATAAAGGATGCATGCAGAAGTAAAGAACATCAACTGCCCAATATCATGTATAATACGGTTCGAGCATGGAAATACAATAGCCTACTGGAAATATAGAATATAAATGTCAGCCAGATCTCATGGATCAGTACTGGAATACAATCAAATAACATAAAAATACCCGTGATGAGAAGATGATAGCAGATCTGATGCATGCACGGATAGATCAATGAAAATATGCGATTCCAGCAAAGTACGGTAACCGCTACCAGCTGGAAAACTCGTGCGGAAGTTCAGACCATCGGAATACGTTGGAAACTACTCCAAAAGAAGCGCCATGGCCTCTAGACTGAAATGGGTGAGTGTCGGATCTCGAATCTGGTCTCTAAGGCACTGGATCTGGACCCCTGGGGGGTTTGTGCACCTCCTGGAGCACTGGATGCGCCCCAAAGGATTCCACCAACGGAATCTGCTGCTATATGGCTCAAAAGGATCATCTCGCCAAATAAGGAAATGGGTTGGAAGGATTTGTCTGGATCTGCTCTGAAACTTTGCATGCAACACCAAATTTCCGTCCGAAAGAGCTGCACCCTAGATGGATGAATGAGTCGATCTGCAAGATTCCACCGTCAGAATCTGACGATAGATGGCTCAATAGAAGCGCCCTGGCTGGATCTCAAATGGATTGGAAGGAAACTGCAATCTAGATACAGATTTCGTGCAGCTCTTCAAACCCTCAAACTGACTTGCGCCCTCACTGGATGAGTTGCACACTCTGCAATGGATACTCTTGAAAAGTACGATGAAATACCTGGATGGTATCTCCGATGGGCTAGGGTGTGTCTGTCAACACCGAAACCAATCAATGGTGGTGGTTTCCTCCAGAAATCCACAAAACAGTAAGGTCAACTCTCCTCCTCCTCTGGGAACTCTCAACATCAAATCATAACAATGCATATTGAGGAATTAGGTCAAATTCCTCCCTTTATACGTTTCCCAATCTAATTCACCATTGACCTCACTTAAGCTAGGCGCTTTTCCTCCTAAAGTGATTAATTAATTAATTAAGTCCCCCTTTAACACCTTTTCATTCTAATTCTTCGTTGACTTAGGCTTAAGTGACTTTTCGTAAGTATTTTGGCTTAATTCATCGTTTAGCCATCAATTCCTCCTTATTTCTCCATCTTGTTCCCTGTTTGTGCCTGACTATAGTCTACGAGAACACATAGACTACTAAGTCACTCCCTACTGGCCTACTCTTGGGAACGGGACATCACACCTTGTACAAAGGTGCCCAAATCTGGTCAACTAATATAGGCCACCATTCATACCTTTGAAACCATTCGGATGACCATTTCAGTGGATATCTTGAAGAGCCATTTTGGGCCTTTTCCAACGTTTTTTGGGTCCAAACCATGTGGAAAGTAATTTCATAACTTTACATCTTGTAGATCTCGTAAATAGCTTTCCAATGGTGTATAGCCTGCCCCAATCAAAGTTCGGTGTGAAAAGTTACAACCCTGGCAGGTTGACTGCCTTTTGTTAAACTCAGTGCTAACTCTTGGCCTTCCAACATCTAGGGTTAGGGTTTCTTCTGTATATGGTAATAAAGAGACGCTTCAACCTCTTGTAAGGGATTTTTTTGAATGAGAGTAGCCACACATCTCTTGTCAAAGATGGATACCAACATTCTTAGCCATTATTATTGTAATGTACAATGTTTTTCATTTCTTTCAGTAAATAGAAATTGGATTTCACTGTAATACTGTATGTTTCATTGTTGCACTCTTGTTTGTGCTCATCTCTTTTCTTGCTATAATACAATAGGTTTTGCGACTTAATATATTGGCTTTGGATTGCTCACTAAATCTGAGTAAGTGGTATTAGAGCACTCCATGTTGCGTGTCTTATCGAATGAGGACATGATATAGGAAGCCTAGTCTACAAACATGTGACCCATCGGCCTACCTTCCTTGCTGGTCCAAGAAAACTTAGATGGCATCAGAAGAGAGAGCAAGAGATCACATTGAATTGTTACTCCATGAAGCACTTGCGATGCAAAGGAACGAGATAATTGATCAATTCGCCAAATTATGCAACGAATCCCCACCCCCATGAGTGCCTCTTCTTCGGCAAGCCAATGCTTCAAAGGAAAAACACCTTTCAAGGTGCAAGTAAATTAATGACATCCCTTTGTTTGAAGGAAAGATATATGCAAACACATTGGAAAGATGGCTACACTAGTTAGAAGGTATTTTTCTATTAGTAGCTTTTCTAGCAAGGAAAAGATCATGTTTTCCCTCTTGAAAGTGACCCTCATGTCAAGCATTGATGGGATGGCCATTGCTAGCAAGCTATAATGTTCCTAACTCAGCTAGTCCAGGAAACAGTGCTAAACTGTCAAATCCATTGTATGATCTGATACTCTGGGGGTTTCTGGATGCGTTTGAGCTAATGTTTTAACATACTTAGTGATTTTCGCATGTGTGTTTCATTCAATTAATGTTTAGACATAATATATGATGCATAAAGAATAAGGAACAAACACCATCTCATTCATATGTATTATGAGGGAAAAATAGCAGGAAATACAATAATATGCTGAAAGCAGATGAAATCGTTAGCTAGATCTCCTGGATCGTCACCGGAATACAAACAACTAATATATAATACCTGTGATTAGATGATAAATGAAGATCTGCGCATGCACGGATAGATCGACAAAAAGATGCATTTCCGGAAACTCACGACAACTGCTGCAACTTTGGAAAACTCGCCCTTGCGGCTATACTCGACAGAATCGCCTGGAAACTGTCCCAAACTGAGCGCCCTGGCCTCTAGGCTGCTACTGATGACCGGTAGACTAAAGATCGGATGTCAGAAGCTTTGGATGTCATCCCCTGGGGGGTTGCGCACCTCTTGGGCCCAATGAGTGCGCCCTAATGATTCCCTCAACGGAATATGCTTCTATATAACTTGAAATGTGCGCCCTGGCTAATGTTGTACTGGGTTGGAAGGGTTTCCTCGGATCTGATCCGGAACTCCCTATGGAACCCCAAATGACCCTCCTCAAGAGTTGCGCACTATCTGGTTGTCTGTTGCGCTCTGAGAGATTCCACCATAAGAATCTGATGACTGGTGGCTCAAAAGATGTGCCTTGGCTAGTTCTCAACTGGGTCAGGAGGAATCTACAAGATAATCTTTGACCTCGTGCAGCTACACAAAACCCTATGTCACCCTTGCGCCTTCACTAGTTGAGCTGCGCAAACACTACAAACTGGATACTCCTGAATAGCACGGTGAAATACCTTGATGGTATCTCCGATAGGCTAGGATGTGTCTCTCAACACCGAAACTAATCAATGGTGGTGGTTTCCTCTAGAAATCCACAAAACAACGAAAGGTCGATTCTCCTCCTCCTCTGGAAACTCTCTCAACATCAAATCATAACATAATTATGAATTAGGTTTCTTTACCCTTCCTTTATAGCTTCCCGAAACCCTAATTCGTTGTTGACCTTTTCCCTCCAAGTGACATTTACTTTATTTTATTATTCCTTGATTAAATCACTTAATTAATTAATTAATCAACCATTTTACCTCTAAAAAGTGATTTATCCATCCTTATGGCTTCTCTGGCCATTGAAAGTCACTTCTCACCATCTTATCATGTAATGCTCTTCCTCCTGATTCTGATGCATTATTACACTAAGAGGTTTCTCCAAGTAATATGCCCATTGTGACCTTCTTAGTGAATTTAATTAAGATATGACCCATAATAACTCAAAATTATGGAAATTGTCGGAATGCAACGAAACCAAAGCCAAGTTGTGCGGAATGGATCCTGTTGATGAACGATGCAAGTCGGGCCCAATAAAACCCCTCAATATCTCTCGAACTCTCTGTCACCCCTATCTGGCTACCCTGGTAGGCATAACACTCTGTAATGTAATAATGTCCAAAAATGGGGACATTATACAAGCCATCTTAGAAGAAGAGAAGGGAAACCCCTTGTTCAAAGACTCAAGAATTACTTGGAGAGATTTGGTGAGCACCCTTGAAGAAGAGTATTTATGTGTGGGAAATTACGATGATCGATACATCAAGTGGATGCAATTATGCTAAGGTGAGGACCAATCCATGCATGACTACAACAATGCCTTTCATATCTTGTCTGCAAATCCTAGTATCAAGGACATTGAAAGGTACAAATTCCTTAAATATCATAGCGGTTTGAACAAGTATATCCAAACCAAATGGAGTTCTTGGATATTGTCTCAATGGGAGAGGCCTACAAATATGCAGACAAAATTGAGGAGAAGTTCAAGCACAAAGGTTTTGGTTTAGGAAATAAGTATTAGCCAAAGAAGAATAAAGGCGACACCATAGGAGAAGGTGAGGATACCCAACATCCTAATAATCAACCAAAGTTTCAGAAGATTATAGAAAAATCATAAATAGTTTGACATTTGGAGTAAGTGGCACTTGAAGGAGTATTTTTCTTGGAAACAATGTTGACCGAGATGTATAACTTGATAGTTGAGATGAAGACCCCTGCACCAACAATGAATGGAGAAAGGCATATCATATATGCAAACCCATATGTCATCATTATCACCACACAGATAAAACCAAAGGAGTTAGAGGAGGAGGACAATAACTTCTACTCATAGATGTGGGTGAAAGGGACAAATGTCCATTTTGTTGTTGACAGTGGAAACCAAAAGGATTTGATATCAATATAAGTTGTTAAAAGGTTGAGCCTTCCAACAATGTTGCCTCATTCTCAACCATACAAGATTGGTTCAATGAAACAGGGTTGGGACTTATGCATTAGATTGGTTCATTGAAATAGGGTTGGGACTTATGCATCAATCAAAGATTGTTGTCTATTTGAAATTGTTAGAATTAGGGCAGTAAAGCAAAACACGAGTGTCTTTTAAATTTCAGTGAGAATAACAACTAGATCTCATATCTAGAAAACAAATCTACACTACTTGAACAGAGAAAACACACAGATCTAAACAGATTAGATATAGTTAATAAGTAGATCTAGAATAATCATTAAATTCTGATCTACAATGCTGGAATAAAACTTATACAGATCTACAGATCTAAAATTAAAATTGAAACACAATCTGATCATGAGCAGCAAACCAAACTTCAGAAATAAGAACCAAAACTCAACATACAGTCCAGATCTGATAACATTCAATGCTGATACATAAATCTAGATAGATCAAAACAAAAACTCAAAGCAAAGTTCAGATTTGATAAACTGAATAGATAACTTACCTTGCCCTGAAGACTTACCTCTGAAGAGGTTACAACCACATACAGAGATGCAAAACCATTTGTAATTATGCTCAGACAAAGTCTAGCTCATAGATCCACTATATAGGTTGGATCTCTTGCCAAGAGATGAAGGAACTTTCTTTCCACCAAGAAGATAGAGCCACAAGGACTTCACACATGTATTTCTAAAGTCAAACCCTCACTCAACAGAAAGCTTCAATCAATCAAACCTTCACACAGAAATTCTGTGGATAAACCCTCACACAAAAGTAGCTTTAGGAAGGTCAAGGCTCAAGGATAGAGGTCTCGGTCTGAACAGAGCTGAAAGGTACAACCACACCACAACAATAGCAAAAGGGGGTCACACCACACGGCCACACCACAACAGAAAAGAGGCCGCATCAACAGCCACACTACAACAGAGAAGAGGCCGCAACAACCAACCACCCCACATCAGAAAAAGGGGCCGCACCTGCAGTCACCCCACAACAGAAAAGAGGCCGCACCTATAGTCACCCCACAACATAAATGAGGTCGCATCAACTAGCCCTCAAGGGGATCCGCACCACACCACAATCCTCAAAGGGAGCCGCAACAACACCAACAAACTCTTCAACAATAGATGGAAGGAGGGCCGCAACAAAAGGAGAGAGGATCCGCTCACACTAGAAGCATGCAACACAATTGAAGTGAAGGGTAGATGGTAGGTTTATTTATAGTTTAGGCTAGGGCAAAGAATAAAGGACATTAAATTAAAATAATTATAATTAAAGATAACATGTTTAAATTAAATAATTTAAACATGTTATAATTAACATTTTAATTTAAACTTTACTTTAACCCTAAGACAAAAACAACAAAACCCCAAACCAACACAAGCAAGGGTAAAGGAGGGTTTAGGTGGGGTAGCTTGGTGGCAATACTTGTCCATTCATATTCAAGGTGACCTTATTAGCTTTATCATCATTGCATATGGAATACATCCCTTATGTGGCCATGCCCACCTTCAAGGAGGGTCATATACCAACAAAGTACTTGATCGAGGATCAAGTTGCCCCAGAGCATTTCTGGGGTCTTATCCACCAAGGTTCAAGACCAAGGATCAACCCATGCCCCAGGCATGGGTACCCTGGACCATGTCCAGGGGCCCTAGACATATCTAGGGGCTTTAATTGCTTGGTTCTAGAGCAAGAAACCCATGCCCCAGGCATGGGTACCCTGGACCATGTCCAGGGGCCCTAGACATATGTAGGGGCTTTAATTGCTTGGTCCTAGACCAAGAAACCCATGCCCCAGACATGGGTACCCTGGACCATGTCCAGGGGCCCTAGACATATCTAGGGGCTTTAACTGCTTGGTCCCAAACCAAGAACCCCAGGAGTACACTGGGGGCCCTAGATCTCAGCTAGGGTCTTTGCCATCCTCCCAGAGAATGGCTTTTGCAGCTGCTATAAATTTAACAGAAATGAACAAAGTTAATTTGTTGAGGAATATCCAACATAATAAGGACAAATAATTAAAATCCATATAGTATAGATAATATATAAAATCATGAATAAGATATGATTGAATGATAAGAATGAATAATTTACAATGACTTACGTGACAATATAATACACATATTGACAGGTGACAAGGTGAAAGGATATGATGAAAGGTTATGGCTCTTAGTTGTATATTATAATATTATTATTATTTATTATTTAAATATATTTTATATTTTATGTTCATTACATTGCCTCTACCTTCAAGGATGCTTTATCCTCAAAGCATTTTATGGAAAAGGCTATGTCTTCATTCTAACCTGCAATGCCTTTTCATAATTCCTCATTCTTGAGGTTGAAGGAATGAGACGATATGATGTACAAAGTGTTGAGCATAATTGTCGAATTGTGAAAGGGTCTAACCACCCTAATTCGATCCTTTGTGGAACAATGCACTTATAGGGTTCCCAAAATGAACTTCTTGTATAGATGACTTCTATTTTGAGACCCCATTGTACTGGAATTAGTATTCTCTGAAATATAGGTCAATTGTTGTTGTTCACAATGATGTTGATAGATTGATTGGTTAAAGTATCAACTCTTGTGATTAGGATGTTGATAAGGTGTCCTTGTAACATGATATTTTCTTATCATAATCTTAGAAATTTCTTGATTCACCCTAAGTATTATATTTTCTTTATACACTTGTGTCACTTAGCTGATCATTGCATTAGTAGAGACACTTGGAATCAATAGGGTTTCTATATATGTTGCTTGTACTTCAATGTCTAAAGACATCCCTAGTTCAATTGGATTTGCATCTTCCTGATTTTTTATGTTGATTGAATTTGTATTGGTTCTTACTCTAGTGTTTGTATCTTTACATCTAATGACTCTTGTACTTCAATTAGATCAATGATTGTTTCTTTACCAACTAATGCTATTGTGTTGGTAAGTTTCCCCAACTTTACATGTAGTGACTTGTTGTCATTTTTTAATTTCTTAACTTGTGTAAGCTTTGATGATGATCCTTTAAGTGTGAAATTTCTTCACCATTTTTTGACTTGTCAAATTTATTTTTAAGATCTCGATTCTCTGGCTTCTTCTTTTTTTACCTTTTGATTTGTTCAAGCAACCTCTGATGAAGGTTCCTTGGGCGATGATTTTCTTCATCTTTCTTTGATAGGTTCTTGTTGAATTTCTTCTCAAGGTCTTGTTTCTCTTGTTCTAATTTCTAATTGCATTGCTTCTTATCCTTTGATTTCTTGATTTGCACAAGTAGTTTTTGAGTATGATCTTTTGGGTGAAAAATTTCATCATCTTTTTTTAGTAAATCCCTGTCAAATTTCTTTTTGAGATCTTGATTTTTCCTACTGTAATTTTTTATTGCATTGTTTTTCATCTTTTAATTTCTTGATTTGTGCGGTCAACTCCCGTTTAATATTTTTTAGGTGAGGATGATCTATCTCTTCAAATTCCTTAAGACTATTATCCATGGCCATCTCAAGTTTTAATTTTCTATTATACTCTCGAGAATGTGCTAGTTCGACCTCTAATTTTTAAATTTGTGATGCAAATTTGTGCATTTGCATGTCACTTTGACATTCTATTAGAGTATATACTCTTTGACAATGTGGGAAAATACCATTTTGAATTTTTAAGGTTGTCAACCATCCAAACTTATTAGCACAAAGGGGACATTTTGTCAAAAAGGTAGAACTATCTAAGGAATTCATAGTTCACGGTTTAGTTATTTGTTGATTTATTTATTCAATAATAAATAATAATAGATAAATGCATTAAGTGAAAAAGACCCACAATATAATACTTTAATGAGTGACTTTTTGAACTTTATAACTCCCTTAATATGTAACTCTTCCCTTAATGTACCCCATTGTAAAAATAAAGGTAATGATATTCTTAGTTATCCTTGTCAAGGTGAGGTTAATTAACTCTAAACTCCACTTAAAAGAGCTTCATGATTTCTTTTAATATTCCACATTATGCCTTATACCCTTTTATACTCCGTTTTATTTTTACAATATAACTTTTTAGTATGGCCCAACCTAGGATAATTAAGAATTATATTGTTCCACCAATGGACTATTCACCTTATGGCTCACGTAAATGATACTCCCTTTAAACTTAAACTTTAGAATTTCCTTTTATTATAATTTTTTTTCAGGATAATTTTGAATTTGGTTTTGTACCGTCCACTTCAATAGTCATGGTGCTTGATGGCTTGTTAGCACAAATTTCCACCCTCCAATTGAGCTGATATAACCTGTTATAACAACGGTGAAAACTTGGCTAATTCAAGGAGTAATAGCCCCAAATTGTCACTGACTAAACCCCTCTCTGTTTGGGCTAGTGCTTGCTAGCCTCAGGAGGGGAGTCCCTAGGCACCCTGGGTACCTTGCTGATGTCTTTTAAGATTGATTTTATGTGTGTAAACCCAAAAATCAACGAGTTGTTCGTCTTGGACAGTGTGTTAAAACTGTTTAAAATGATGGGGAAAATATAGTTTTTCACTTGGAGGGTTTCTGCATGATTAGCACAATGATTATAGAATGGAGATAAAACAAAAAAATACTCAAAAGATTGATAAAATCACAATGAACAGTTCAGAAAATGACAAATCAGATTGCAAATTTCATAAGATACCGACAAGAAATAAGGTTAGAACACAAACACTTAATTTTTTTATTGATAGGCTTGCAAGAGGGTTGGTTGCGCCACAATTGGCAAGTCCACAACCGGTACAGTGATCACTTTGCTCAAAGAAGAGTCACTAGACTGAGAGAGAGAGAGGGAGAGAGAGAGAGAGAAGAATGAGAGAGAAACACTACGCTGTTGTTGCTAAGAATCGACCAATACCAATGAATACCATCCAATATATAGGAGTTGAGTGTGAATACAATAGGAGTTAATGCGCATGAGGGAATAAGTGTGAGTGAGAAATTTAGGAATTAATGCGCATGAGGGAATAAGTGTGAGTGAGTAATGCACATGGGTGAGTTATGAGTGAGAGTGTATGGAGGATAGTTTTAGCTTTCCAACACATGTTAGATTGCTAAATTTGGCCAAGGAATGAGGAGGTTATGAGTTAAAGGGAAATTCACCCTATTTTTTAGGGATTTCCTAAAATTTAGGAATTTTGTGTTTAAAAGCAATTTAGGGAGAATTTTTAGAAACTGATTGCATGGAAAGTGAGAGGAATATAGTGAAAAAAATCATCCTTGAGTGGCTAAGCTTTCTCCAGAAAATGCCACCTCACCCATCCACCACCACTTTAACTTACTTAATCCTCATTTAATGCATAATCCTTGGAAAATGCGCCCTTGGTCCATGATGTCGTGTAGATGCCACATCATCATGATACTCTTCCACATGTCGAAATCTGAGCTTGCCACTTGTCACTGTTAGAGATGACGATGACTGCTAAAAATATAAATTTCCAAAAATAGCCATTCGGTCCCAAAAATTTGAAACTTGTCAAAACTGATCCAAACTCTCTACAAATGTTCGTAATGACTGGGAGACCAACATCATGTGTCTACTGCTAAAAATAGATGCTTCCAAATATAGAAATTCCTCACATGTCCATGATATTATACTCATCGTATTTGATTTTTTGCAAGGAATCCGAATCCACAATCATAATCGACATGTGAGCCTTGGTGCTCAACGTGCTAAAAATTGAAATCTATGTCAAATCATCCGAGAAAATGTCCAAAAGACTCGGAATGTCTCAAGGATCAATAATATGTGCTTAGAAACTCTATCTAGGGCTTGGAGCTCAAACTGCTAAAAATAGAAAGTTCTTGCATGTCTCCCTGAAAAGTGCTATCGGGCTTGGAATCATGTAAGGACCATCCCTGTATGCTCATAAATGCTCCAAAATGTCAAGAGAAAAACTCAAACCACATCTCCTAAAAGGTAGCAACACCTGTTGTATGTAGATATCTTTCTCAAAATGCATGGGAAACCAAGCTAACTCTACCTCTGAACAAAATAACCATGTATCGATCATATACCTATCTCCAATGGAAACCAACCTCTTCTAACCACAAGTACTAAACTATGGGAGAATCTCAGAATGCCAACCAAAATAATTCATGCTGGCTCTTAACCCTCAAGATTTTTAAGAGTGAAAATCTAGGGGTTAGCAATGACAACTCAAGGGGACGGGATCCCCCTGTGGGATGTCAAGAACCATATGAATCTCTGTGTCTGTAACAATATTGATTTGTGAGAATTCTGTAAGATGTTGCAATGATGCTCTGAAAATATATGTACCAATATGTACCTCTGTAAATGTGTCAAAGGAAGGAAGGCCTTATAAGATGATCAAGAAAAACCTATAATACCAAAGCCTGTCCAATGGGCCATGGAGTCAAAGTATATAAACCTCTCACTGAAAATTGAAACCTAAGGGGTCTCATCCAAATCCACTACCTGCTACCACCCAATATGTACACTTCTCCCCGTGGTAAATGTGTTGATGTCGACACAAGGGAGAGAGTCACTTCATTGAATGTCAATAATGTAAACACCTGTAAAGTGCGAAGGAACACCACCAATAATATCAATGGACTGTAAGGTACAAGCACAACCTAACACTGTGAAAGATGTTCTAAATTTGAACAATGACAAGGATCATCCAATCAAGTCCCAATGATACTCAACCTTGTCGGATGCGAGATAACCACCAATGAGGTTAACAACTACCAAGGTGCTCTACTTCTAGGTCATCCGTAGATAGTGTATCGAAGTCGATACAGGTTGACCTGCTGAAAAGAAGAGCAATGGTGTCTTTCTTGCCTTAGCGCGAAGTGATAAATCAAGAAGATCAAGATGAAAGAATCGGGTACCATATCCCTATGCTAGATGGGGTGGACAAACTGATTCAAAGCAGAGGACTCAATGATAAGAGACGAGGAGAAAAAAGATAAGATGACTCAAGACTCTCCTATGTCTCCTCAAACTACCCATCCTAAAGGCTCAATGCTTCGGGAACAATGAAAAACGAGACCCCCATCCAGGCTCACTTTAATGATAGACAAAGGATCGACATGCGTAAGATAGACATTCAAATTTTGACCTAGAAAAAGCACCTATGGACAACCATCTATTTATGAAAGAAAAGACACACAAGACATGACCACATGCTGATATAACTAGGAAAAAATCAACGAAATGTAAGCAAAGACTTAAGTAAATAACTTTAGGGAAAACACACTACAAGGGAAATGTAGATTGTTGTCCTAAAACCATAAAAAATCTGCAAGAAGGAAAGACATGAAAAGACAATGTTGAAAGGAAAGACAACTACTGATCCAGATTATTTTCGGCACGAAATGAGATCGAAGATATAATAAAGAAATGCACAAAGATATCGCAGATATTCAATAATATAACATAAATGTATCAGAGATGCAACCATAAACACATATATACAATAATACACGATTTCTATTAATGAAAGAAATGTACAGAGACTGTAAAAATACAGAGTGGAAGACTCGCTAGAATGGTGGCAGCTTATCTCTGAGAAGAGATGTGATGGCTACTCGCATTCGCAAGAAGATGATTACAATGAGGCTCGGAAGGCCTTTTTACAATAAGCAGGAATGCCAAAAACCCTAGACATCCAAAAACCTAACCCTGGGAGATGAAGCGCCAAAAGTCATGTGGGCCCCGTTTGGGTAAGTGAGTACATCAACTTCCCGGGGTCGTAACTTTTGCATACGATCTCCGTTTTAGGCGTGTGATAGCTCGTTGGAAAGGTATCGCCGAGGAGATTCATTTTGGGGCTTAAATCATGTCTTCAACTATCATTGAGAACCTTGATCTCGAAAAACCTTCATTTGGGCCCTCAAAATGGCCCCGGAAGTTAAAACCTGCTAAAAATAGTAAATTGCCAAAATTGCCAGAAAGCCGTTTTGAGCCATTTGGAAAAGGTGGGTGGCCACCGATATCCACCTGGATCAATCCTCCCTCCTTAGGAAGAAATGGTCTCCATTGCGTTGAGTTCCCGGGGGAGAGGGAAAAGCATTTGTTGAATCTGCATCTTGGTGAGC
>SNQJ01S0075258.1:0-37092 GCA_010110895.2 Picea sitchensis | reverse complement strand
TAGGGCTTCTGCATCTATCTGTCCTTCAAATACAGGAATATCAAAATTAACTTATACCTTGAAAGGAGAGGTGCCTCCAAAGTGGCCGCTTGATGAAGATGCGCCTAATTCTATCGATAGGTGTTGAAGGATGTGGGCAAAATTCTCCATCATTTCATCCCTCTGTCGCGTGAGAGCTTGCTCAAGCAACAGATTGATAGGATTGTCTGCTCCGTCGTTTTTATTTTCTTCCGCCATTGAGGGTTTCTTGGGTGTGCGAGAGTGATTGTCTTCAAGAGAGACAAGCTCGAGACCCAACTTGCTATACTCGGACCTCGTCGGGGACATGCACTGAAAAAAATGATCAAGAGCAGCCTACTCTGATATCGCTGATCTGGATTATTTTCGGCACGAAATGAGATCGGAGATATAATAAAGAAATGCACAGAGATATCGCAAATATTCAATAATATAACAGAAATGTATCGGAGATGCAACCATTAACACAGATATACAGTAATACACAATTTCTATTAATGAAATAAATGTAAAGAGACTGTAAGAATATAGAGTGGAAGACTCGCTATAATGGTGGCATCTTATCTCTGAGAAGAGATGTGACGGCTACTCGCATTCGCAAGAAGATGATTACAATGAGACTCTGAAGGCCTTTTTACAATAAGCAAGAATGCCAAAAAACCTAGACATCCAAAAACCTAACCCTGGGAGATGAAGTGCCAAAAGTCATGTGGGCCCCGTTTGTGTAAGTGAGTACATCAACTTCCCGGGGTTGTAACTTTTGCATACGATCTCCGTTTTAGGCGTGTGATAGCTCATTGGAAAGGTATCATCGAGGAGATTCATTTTGGGGGCTCAATCATGCCTTCGGCTATCATTGAGAACCTCGATCCCAGATGATCAGTTCAACGAGAAAGGTCAATAGAGTCAACCTTCCAGGGGACCAACCATGAAATCTCATATGACCCAAAGTCGCCTTGATAGTGAAGACATAGTTGATGGTTGTTGGTTGATTGTAGTCCATTGGTTGGGATCTAGAACATGGTATTTCAACAGTAACCAATGTGGAAGCATGAGAACCATAACTCTTAGAATCTATCTACTAAAATACCTTCATCATCCTGAACTCGACCGAGTCATGACGAACTCTGATATCCAAGTTGTGATCAATGTTAGGATCCTGAAGAACAACCTCGGGATGCAGAATTGTAGGAAAAGTGTAAGGGACATCCTCTTATGGCCGAGCCAAAAGAGGCTCCTCCTACTGTAATAGTGTCTGATCAAGCTGTTCCTAGACCACTGTTGTGATAGGCAAGGATGAAGTCTCTACTAAGATGGACACAGATGAAATTCCTCGTTGACTGATCTCTACTTGGTTAACCTGTGGTTCCTCCTCTTGAAACTTTTCATCCTCTTGAAATTTTTCATCTTCGTTAATGGGAGGAACCCATGAACACTCTAGAGTAATCACATCTTCACCTTCATCTTCTTGGAACTTTGCTTGTGACTCAATTGGTGCAACTATTGGCTGTGGATCATCTAACATTGGGCTATCACCCTCCTGTTCTTCTCTGGGAACTTGATACGGTGCAAGTTGTGGTTCATCTTCAATAACACAAACTTCTTTCACTTATTTAACAACTAATGGTTGAATATCATCGAGTGGAGTTACCTTCACTGGTTAGTCTGGGACATGGATTAGAGGGAGTTCACAAGCTGCAAGGTAATTTCTCTCTAACTTGATAGCAACAACTTGCGCTTCCTCCAGATTTTGACGGTCTTCATTCCTAAAAAAAACACCAAAAATACCATCAAATGCCTCAAGATAATAAATCAAAGCAACATCTTAGTTAGACCTTACTTTGTATGGAATTCGATTGTAAAATTTGAAAAAACGAGTATTAAATTGGAAAACAATTTTACTTTTATGATTTTTAATAATTGAAAAAAATGTGCATAAGAAGAAATCACTTGTGTATTTTCCCATCTCTCACTGAATTTTTCCTTGAAGAAATCTCATCCATCAATGGAAGCATCGGGAAGGGACTTGTACCATGCTCGTGCCTCCCCCTCGAGGGTTGACGCAAACATCCTCATCACCACATCCTCATGTTCCACATTAAAATCGCCCACCACTTGCAAAAAATTATCCAAGTGATCCTCAACTGATCCTCCCAACCTCCCTACAAACAAAGGTATGTGTTTAAGCCATTTATGTGCAGTTAAGTCATGAGGATAATCTAGGAATGCAACGAAACTTAGTGGGTCAAAGGCAAAAAATCTCCACCTTATTGGTGGCCTCATAACGACATCCAAATTGTTAGTCTCAGATAGAAAAAAAACATAGTTGCTACCCTATTATTAGCTCGAGATGAAATTAAAACCAAAGATGAAGATGTTGAAGTTACACTCATCATAGTGTTCGTCGAGAAAACTTACCAGAGAACTCGATATGCTTACCCATTTCATGAGGAGTTCTTTGTATAATAATAGTCTTGTTCTGATAAAGATGTTAGGGTTTGTTTCAGGGTGGAACTAGACCTTGTGAGGGAATTAAAACCAAAAAATCTTCTTGTGTAAGCCCCTTGTGGAGTCATTCCTATATCCTATGGAGTTGCCATGTGAGTTAGAAAAAATAAATCAATTAAAGTAAAAACTTACCGATGTCGTTGTTACCAAGGTTGGCGATCCCTGACAACGACGCCAATTTGTTAGCAGAAATTTCCACCCTCTAATTGAGCTGATATAACCTATTATAACAATGGTGAAAAATTGGCTAATTCAAGGAATAATAGACCCAAATTGTCACTAACTAAACTCCTCTCCATTTGGGCTAGTGCTTTCTAGCCTCAGGGGGGAGTCGCGAGGCACCCTGGGTACCTTGTTGTTGAATTTTAAGACTGATTTTTTGCGTGTAAACCCAAAAATCAACAAGTTGTTCATCTTGGACAACGTGTTAAAATTGTCCAAAACTATGGGGAAAATATAGTTTTTTACTTGGAGGGTTCCTGCAAGGTTAACACAATGTTTAGAATGGAAATAGATCAAAAAACTACTCAAAAGATTGATAAAATCACAATGAACGGTTCAGAAAATGACAAATCAGATTGCAAATTTCACAAGATACCGACAAGAAACAATGTTAGAACACAAACACTTAATTTCTTTATTGATAAGCTTGCAAGAGAGTTGGTTGTGCCACAATTGACAAGTCCACAATCGATACAATGATCACTTTGCTCAAAGAAGAGTCACTAGAGAGAGAGAGAGAGAGAGAGAGAGAGAGAGAGAAGAACGAGAGAGAAACACTATGCTACTGCTGCTAAGAACCGACTAATAACCAATGAAGACCATCCAATATATAGTAGAGGAGTGTGAATAAAATAGGAGTTAATGTGCATGAGGGAATAAGTGTGAGTGATAAATATAGGAATTAATGCACATGGGAGAATAAGTGTGAGTGAGTAATGCACATGGGTGAGTTATGAGTGAGAGTGTATGGATGATAATTTTAGCTTTCCAACGCATGTTAGATTGCTAAATTTGGCCAAGGAATGAGGAAGTTATGAGTTAAAGGGAAATTCCCCCTATTTTTTTAGGGATTTCCTAAAATTTAGGAATTTTGCGTTTACAAGTAATTTAGGGAGAATTTTTAGAAACTAATTCCATGGAAAGTGAGAATATGGAAAGTGAGAGGAATAGAGTGAGAAAAATTAGCCTTGAGTGCCTAAAATTTCTCCAGAAAATGCCACCTCACCCATGCGCCACCTCTTTAGCTTAATTAATTCTCATTTAATGCATAATCCTTGGAAAATGTTGTTGATATTATGGTAGCTACGGGAGGTATTAACCTCTACGTGTAACCTTTGACAAGACTATAATATTCTGGAAGCAAGAGAAACCCTAAAATGCTAGATAATAACCCTAGAAGACAAGTCAGCTCAAGAGAATAATTAATATTGAGTTATTAGCCTCCAGGAAGAGAAGTCAACCCAATTAGGTGAGTTGCAGCAGTATAAATAGAGGGTGCTAGAGTTCATTTGTACTCACTCACACTCACAATTGCATATGGATAAGTGGTGCGCATGACTGGAGGAGAACCACAACTTTTGTAGTAGTGACTTGGTCTTTGGTTATGGTTTGGACTTTTTGCTTGGTACGCTAGCTTTGGAGAGAAGTACGCTATCTCGGTTGGCTATTGGTTCTAGAGTCCGCTTTCAAAATTATTCTGTCTGTCAAGGTTAAAGGTGCTCGGGGGTGGCCTTTGTGCCTATGGTTGGGTGACAATATTGCTATATTGTCTATGGTGAAAACAAACACATTTCTTTTATTCTAATAGATTATGGGCCCACACCTCCTTCAATCAGTCTAACCACTGGAAGGAAGCTAAGCCATATGTTGTCAATCTCGTTGAAAGCACTGCTGCTAGGGTTTCTAGCAGGAGTAGTTGCAAACCCTAACTTTTTTCCCAACACATTATAATGGAATTTTTTTCCCAAGGAAAGGATATTCTAGTGCGCCTCAGTCCAACACACCTATTGGCATTCTTAAAAGGCAAAAACATCAAGGTTGAGATTTTGGGTCAAAATCAAAGTTTGACCAGCTATCAATCAACATAAATCATGAATGAAAAATCAGGTTGTCTCCACTATTCATCTCTTGCAAGATCCCTTGAAAATGACATGTAGATAATTGACATTCGAGCTTCCAGGCATATGACAAGAGACCAGGTCAAACTCTCCAGTCTGAATGAAAAGAAGACATCTCACAAAGTAGAACTTGGAGACAAGAACACCTATGCAGTCAAAGGAATTGGTCAAGCCTCCATCAAATTGGAATTAGGTAACAATGTTCATTTGAGTAATGTCTTATATGTACCTGGTTTAGAAAAGAATCTTGTATCTATCTCTTGCTTAGAAGACAAAGGAAATATAATAGCCTTTGTATATGGTGAAATACTAGCTTGGTCTAGAGATTCCAACATAGAGAATGCTAGAGTTATTGGAACTTGTGAAGGCATATTATACAGACTACTAGAACGAAATGATGAAGCTCTTGCACATGATGAAGTCAATCCCAATGAACTTTGGCATAGAAGGTATGTTCATCTTAACTGTCAAGCATTACCTTTCCTCAAGAAAATGGTTGTAGGAATACCATAACTACAATCTGTACATGAAGGAATTTGCAGAGGATGTGCACTTGGTAAGAAAGTTAAGAAGCCATTCCCAAGTAGCGATAATAGATCTAAGGAAATCCTAGGTCTAATACACTCAGATCTTTGTGGTCTGATGCCAGACAAATATCTAGGAGGTTCTCCTTATTACGTAACCTTCATAGATGACTACTCAAGAAAGATTTGGTTTTATGTCTTGAAGACAAAAGATGAAGTATTCAACAAGTTTTAGGAATTCAAGGCAGAAATATAAATATTGTTGAAATATTGTAATTGCAAAGAGTATTCTATTTTATTATTGATGTATTATTCATTAGATCAATCCCCTTTTGTGGATTGATCATGCCGGGCATTGTAAATGACCAAATCCCCTTTTGCGGATTGGTCAAACCCTAATTGTAACATGCTAAATGAGAAGTCGGCCCCCAGAATATATTAAAGTGGTTATAACCACCTAGAATGAGAAGTCAACCCTGCCACTGAAAAGACACCTCATTTCAACACCTGCCAGATTGTACAAATAAGAGAGGCCAACACCTCATTTGTTCACTCACTCACTTGTTCATTAGAGCGCAAGTTTGGAGCTGTAGTTGGAGAAGAAGGAAGAGAGAGAGAGGCACATACTTGGGAGAGGACTTTCTGTATTGTTTGGTTTATTCTCTTGGCATTGTATTGGCTATCTATATTAAGGAAGTTTTTGCTAGGTTTTCTCCCCCATGAGGGTTTCCCAGGATAAATGATGTGTCTCTTGTGATTGTGTATTTCTTAGTGATCCTATCTATGCTATGGTTATCTAGTGAATTGAAAAGAAACCTAATAATAACTTAAAATCTAACATGGTATCAGAGCTAAGCTGAAGAGAGCATCTTTCACAAGAAGAAGAAAAACGTCATTGTTGTCGTACATGAAAATTAGGGTTTTTTATTGAAGAAGATTTTCAGCCTCAAAACCATCTAGAAAAGTGTGCCCTAACCCAAGGAATTCTTTGGCACCTTCAACGCACCTTTTCAGTGGGTAGATCTCTTAGAAAGTGAAACCCTAGTTTTCACCGGTACCAGAAAACCAGAAGTACCAGAAAACCAGAAGCACCAGTCCAGAAATCCGTTGGTCAAGTTTGAGGGGGCAAAATTTGGATTTTCAGAAATCTGACTGCACCAACTTACTCGCCTCAACTCAGCGCATCTATCCATTGGATCGGAATTTCAAAATTTGAAGTTTGAAAAATTAGGGTTTCCTCATAAAACCCTAAGTTGCAGTTGCAGTCTCAGAATCAATTGCAGTATCAATTGCAGTTGCAGTATTAGTTGAAGTATCAACCGTAGTACTAGTTGCAGTCACCCTTGAAGTTTTTAAGAGTTGGTAATTATTACCACTACTACTAGATGGTGCCACTACCTGTGAATGTTATCTGAGGTATGTACCCACATATGTTTAGATTGTTAAGCTTTAAAGGGTATTTGCGCGAGAAGGGATCTCTTGCCATAGATCCAAAAGGAGAAGACTATGACGAGACACTTACTCCAATCATTGAAGAAATAGTTCCAGTATTTATGAAGACAACCAGAACAACCGTGATTCATATATAGTATGAGATGCAGGGGGAGCAATCCACATATTTAAAATAAAGTAGCAGTTGTTGCAGTACTTTAGTTGGGTCATGGAGACATGACTACAATAAAAGATAGTGTTACCTCCATGGAAGAAGAAGAGCTATCTTCAGTATCAATTATTGAGCCATGCTAAATGAGAATTCGGCCCCCATAATATATTAAAGTGGTTATAACCACCCAGAATGAGAAGTCGGCCTTGCCAGTGAAAATACACCTCAATTCAACACCTGCCAGATTGTATAAATAAGAGAGGCCAACACCTCATTTGTTCACTCACTCACTTGTTCATCAGAGCGCAAGTTTGGAGCTGCAGTTGGAGAAGAAGGAAGAGAGAGAGAGGCACATACTTGGGAGAGGACTTTCTGTATTGTTTGGTTTATTCTCTTGGCATTGTATTGGCTATCTATATTAAGGAAGTTTTTGTTGGGTTTTCTTCCCCATGAGGGTTTCCCAGGATAAATGATGTGTCTCTTGTGATTGTGTATTTCTTAGTGATCCTATCTATGGTTATCTAGTGAATTGAAAAGAAACCTAATAATAGCTTAAACTCTAACAAATATCATAAACAAGAAAATCAAGACTTTGAGAACAAATAATGGAGGAGAATACACATCTAAGGAATTTGCTGCCTTTTCTAAATCAACATGGATTAGGAGGGAGCTAACCGTCCCTCATAATCCTCAACAAAATGGTGTAGCAGAAATGAAGAATAGATCCATTGAAGAAACCGTGAAGGAACTAATGAATGATCAAAGTCTATCCATGTATCTATAGGGAGAAGCAACCATGAGAACAATATATGTTCAGAACATAAGTCCCCACCACATATTGAAGGATATGAATCCACAAGAAGCCTTCTCAGGAAAGAAACCCAGTGTGGAACACTTAAGAATCTTTGGTTGTCCTGTTTACATTCATGTTCCCAAAGATAAAAGGAAGAAACTAGAACCCTCAGGAAGGAAAGGCATATTTGTTGGATATAATGAATCCTCCAAAGCCTACATAATCTATATTCCAGAACATCATAATATTCAAGTCAGTAGAGACGTAACTTTCAATGAAAAGATTGCTTTCAAGAAATCTATAGAAGACTCCATGGAAGAGGAATATGAAGAGCCTAAAGAAGAAAGCACATGTTCTCCAGAAAGTCAGAATAAAGAACCAGAGCAACCTGATCAACTAGTGCAACCATGTGGACCTATTGAATCAGTCAATGTACCCAAGAATAGAAAACGTCCAGCTTGGCTTGAAGCCACTCTACAAGAAGCAGAAAGACTCAAATCTTCAAGTGGCACTTTCAAAGAAAGCAAGAATCCCAAAAGATTCTCCAACTATGTAGCCTGTATGAGAAAACTTATAAATGAAGAACCCACCACATTTGAAGAAGCAGTTTAGAAGAAACAGTGGAATGAAGCCATGACAGAAGAATACCAGTCTATAATAAAAAATGACGTGTGGGAAATTGTGCTTAGACCCAAGGAAAAATCAATGGTAACTTCAAAATGGATCTATAAGATCAAACATGCAGTAGATGGAAGCATAAATAAATACAAGGAAAGGTTTGTGGCTAGAGGGTTCTCCCAGAAGGAGGGAGAAGATTATGACAAAACCTTTGCTCCTGTTGCTAGATATACTTCTATTAGAGCCATTATGTCCATTGTTGCTTCCATGGGATGGAGTTTACATCAGATGGATGTAAAGACAACTTTTCTCAATGGATCAATTTAAGAAGAAGTGTACATTGAACAACCTCAAGGTTTTGAGGTGTGTTTCTGTCCTTATACACACTTGCAAACATGGACTAAGTCCAATCCACTTAGTGTGTCCTTGGACTAAGCCCACTGTCACCTCGACTTGAACTTCTTCCATCAAGGCTTACTCCTAGGGAAGCCAAGGGGGGTAGACCCTAGTTACTATGTGAGTTTAAAGGATTAATTCTAGGAGTTAATTTTAATTAGTTAAAGTTTGGGGGGAATCTAGCCTATATGAGAAGCAAACAATGCAAGTGCAAATCTTTTAATGAAAAACCAAGCCTTTCCCTAAGACAACTAAGACCAGTGCCTAAGGTTGGGCAAAGGGGTCAACTAAAGTTAGAACAATAGATTAGAAAGCAAAACTTTACAAAACTCTATAACTAGATACAAAAGAACTACTTTATCAAACTTCTACAATTGAATTAGATATAATGAAATAAACAACTATCTACACAATTTAAAATGCAAAGAATAAGTAAATGATACAACAATATACAACTATTGACAAATAAAGAAACAAGCAAGCACTTACTAGATCTAACTAACTTGATTTAAATGCACAGGGAAGGGAGAAAGATAACTCAAGATAGAATCCACAACACAACACAATAATTCAACAAACACAAACAATGAAGTGCCCCACAAGGTGCACAACTTCAAGGGGTTATTCAATGGCTCCAATACACAACTTCAAGATAGATAAAGATAGCAAAAGAGAGCCTCCAAGGAATAATGCGCAACTCAAGATGGACAAAGATAAAGCATGAAAGAAGTCTCCACGGGCAAAAGATGCACAACTTCAAAGTTCACTAGTTAACCATCCACAAGTGCTCAATAAGATTACATGAAAAATAACTTAAAATGAAAATGCTTGCAGAAATTAGAGAGCACGTACCATAAAAGTGAAATGAAATTGAAGCAAGGTTACTTGTGGATAAATTTTAGGATTAATTAGGTTGATTAAGTGAAAGTGAATCGTAAACTACGTGAATTTCCTAAACTCTCCCCGCTTATGCCAAAAGGACTGTTGGGTGCTCAATAAGTAAGGCAAGCAAGGCCTTACCCTAGCTCCACAGGTCAATCCGGGAAATAAGGGTGCTCAACAAGGAGGACACCTAGTGCCATGAGACCATCCCTGATCTAGCATCCCTTGTCGCCTCCACAAGATCCCTTTTTGATGGCAAAGTTTGGACATTAGTAGGTGATCTAGTTAAACTAGTTATATTGAACCTCTATGGATCTAAGATTGATTGAGTAAGTTGAGTGCTTGAAATGAAAAGTGCTTGACAAAAAGTAAATTGCAAGAAAGTAAAGGTGCTTGAATGTAAATTGCAAGAACTTGAAAGTAAAAGTAAATTGCTTGAAGGAAATGCAATGCTAAAGATGATATACAAGTAAATACACTATGCCTCCATGGGCTTAAGAAAATAAAAATGATAAGCTTCTAAAACCTAAAGATAATCACATAAACTTGCACAAGAGAAACAATAAACCATCAATTATTTACCTAGCGTTACGATTTAGCATGGTTGGCTTGGCCAAACACTATGTTAGGTGTAGGAAAAAAATTAAAAATGATTAGAGAACTTGAAAGCAAATCTAAGCTACTTGCAACCACAACAAGTGGGCAAGGTGGAGGACAAAGCCTACCGGTTTTGTGCCCAAGTGAGTGAAAAATAAATGACTTGGAAATAAAAAGAACTTGGAAATGAAATGGATCCTAACCACACAACCTTGTCTTAAGGACAAGTGGGGAAAACAAGAAAATAAATACAATGCTGAAATAAAATGCTAACAACTAGCCATACGATTTAGCATGGTTGGCTTGGCCAAACAGTATGCTAGGTGTAGGCAAAAATTTAAAATATCTTGCAAAAAAAAATAAAAAAATAGAGAAGTGCAAACCCAAGAGACTCTTTTTGGGCTTGCTTACAATGAATAGAGGATAGAAAGAAGTGGGTAGTAGTTACCCCAACTTGGGAGGTTGGGAGGTTATTATTTGAATTGTAGGTGCCCCAAATGCGCTGTAGAACCCCCTTTATGTTACCAACCTGCAAAAAACCAGCAAACAAATGCTGCAAAATGTGACAAAAACTAAAAGAATTTTTGTTAGTAATAACATAAAATTTCTGTAGAAAAAATCAAGAAGTAATAATAATTTAAATGACTTATTCTAAGAGTTAGAATGCTAAAAAAACTTATGGAAATGTACAAAAATAAATTGTAGAAAATTTAGAGGCTCAAATTGGATGAGGAAGGCAAGTTTATAAATCTGAAACAAGCCTTTCAAACCCTTGAAGTGACCTGCAAATATTTGTGAAACAAACGATAAAAATAGAGCAAAGGGTGAGTAGATCTAAAAGAGAATACAAAATACTTTGTAAATATATAAACTACTCACTTAGATCTAAAATAATACTATTATAAATCTACCCAAGCAAAATACTTTGCTTGGGATCTCTACTCTAGATTTGAAAATAAATTGCATACACAAATGAAAAACCAAGAAATATCACCTCCAATCAAAGATGCACCAAGAAGACTATTAACACACCATTTGCCCTCCAGAGTTTATTTTATTGAATAGTAGAAGGTTGCTGCAAATACTTGCAACAAGCTTCTCTCCAAAAAATAGAGAAAAAATGAGAAAGAGAAGAGAATGAGAGAGATGAGAGAAATTTGAGAATAATAACAGTAGACAAATAATAGATGAGAAATGAGGAGGGGAGGGCCTTTATTTATACTTTGGAGGCAAGAGTTACCCCTCTTGGATGCTTTCCAAGTGTCACTCACCAAGCGTCATTGAACATCTTAAGGAGGGGGGCACACTTTTTAGGGTTTTGGATCTTTTAGGATTTTAGCACATGAGTGGAAGGTGAGTTGGCACCTTTTTTACTTTATCCAATGACTAATTAGACAAATAGGGGCGCACTTGGGGAGGGAGGAAGCTTCCTCGTTTAATTTTTTACTTTAGATGAATTTCTCTCCAAGGGGGGCACAACTTCCCTAGGGGGGATGATTAAATGATGTTGATGGCTAAGTGAGGAGGGTGAAATAAGGTTAGGAAAGAGGTTTGGGTAGATTACAAAAAGGTTTAGACATCTTCTCCCACTCTTTCTCTAACCAATTTGATCATTTTACAATTATTTGACATTTTTTGACTTTTTTAAATTACACAATTAAATTGATGTCTTAGACTGACTTAGATTCCTCATGGACAAACACCTAGCAAAACTTGTCCAATTGATCTGAAACTTGGTCCAATGGTGTAGGGGGTCTCATTACATTGCTTTTGAACACAAATACCCCTATCAAAAATCCCAAGGACCTAGTTTTTACATTTTTACATCAAATTTAATTAAAATTACCATTAACTGGGTAATTTAAAAAAATAAAAAAAAATAACTTAGACTCGACAAAATTCCGCAAGACTCTAGGATATGTCTAGCATAATCATTTACAATATTCCTAGACACTATTCACCATAGGGATCGATCATTAGAACGCCTTTCACCACTTTGAACGATTATTGTGGGAGTGAAAAACTCAAGGGTAATTGAAAAGGCTAGTTAGGCCAAATTAATTACCTGAGGAAAAAAAACACTCGATGAAAGGACTTCCCTAATGATAAATTCCTAGGAAACTAACCTACAAGTATGATCCATGCAGAACCATTACATTATTATCCCACGTAGGGGAGTAGAAATCCCAATTACAAAAAGATGTGTCGAGGCCAAAAATGGATTGTAGAACCAATAAGTCTTCAACTTAGTAGCACCATCAAGTGCATAGATTCATGGCACATGGAGTTGACCCCCTAGTTGAAATAGGTGGTCAACAAGCTGCATCCTAGAGACACTCATGTTTGCAGATTAAAGAAAGCCCTGTATGGACTCAAGCAAGATCCAAGAGCTTGATATGCCAGAAATGACAGTTACTTAGTAAGACTTGGTTTCTCTAAGAGTCATGCAGATCCAAATCTCTACTACAAGGTTGTGAACAATGCACCTGTGATTCTACTGTTATATGTCGACGATTTATTCTTGACAGGTGCAGAGTCTCTCATCACCTAGTGTAAGGAGTTAGCTTCTGAGTTCGATATGAAAGATCTTGGTCTCATGCATTATTACTTGGGACTAGAAGTATGGAAAAAACGTGGTGAAATATTCCTTGGACAAGGAAAGTATGAAGTGAAGATTCTTTAGAAATTTGAAATGATGGATTGTAAATCCATGGCCACTCCTATGACCAAATATATAAGAAAAGTAAGAAACTCAGATTCTGATCCAGTAGATCTGTGCCTGTATCGACAATTGATTGGGTCGTTGATGTATCTAGTGAATACTCGACCATATATTTGCTTTGTTGTAAAAAATTTAAGCCAGTTCCAGGTGGAACCCAAACATGAGCAATGGATAGCTGCAAATCATGTTCTAATATATTTTCGTGGGATGTTAAACTATGGTTTAAGATACACCTCAACCAGTGATATACAACTTCATGGATTCACAGATTCAGATTGGGCAGGGAGTACAGAAGACATAAGGAGTACTTCAGGGATGTGTTTCAGCTTGGGCTCTGCTATGACATCATGGGCCAACATGAAACAAAATTCTGTCGCACTCAGCACTATAGAAGCAGAATATATCGCAACATTTGAAGCATGTATCGAAGTAGTATGGTTGAGGACGCTGATTTCTAGACTATTTGATCAGGTACCAGATTCCACCGTAATATATTGTGACAATCAAAGTTGTATGAAGATATCAGAACACCTAGTGTTTCATTATTGGTCGAAACATATTGAGATCAAATACTACTTTATTCAAGATAAAGTCCAGGAAGGAGAAGTGAAACTCCAGTATATCTCCACAGATGAGCAGGTAACAAATATTTTGACAAAGCCTCTGTCCAAAATAAAGTTTGTGTACTTAAGGGACGAGATGGGGCTCATGGAGATAACTGTCTTAGTTGAAAGGGAAGAGATAGCTCCCCAGGTTGGGAGGGAGAACTGATATGTTATTGATATATGGGCAGTCATTTTCCAGTTTGGAAAATGGTCCAGGCTAGGCAGTCACTTTCCAGTACGGAAAGTGGTCCAATATTTTTGATGGACAATCATTTTTGAGTTCGGAAAATGGTCTAGAATGGATAGTCATTTTCATAAAGAAAATGGACCGACAGATTGTTGATGTACCATAGATATCCCCTTGTGGCTAGTGTGGGGGAATGGTCTAGGACATTTATTCTCCTTGGCAGTCACTCTGAGAAGTGGTCAAGTAGAATGGTCCGCCTCTTCGGGCAATGATTCTTTTGAAGTTCACAGTTGTGAGTAGTTTCGAGAATGGTCCGATGTGGGAGGTTGGTTCATGATAGTCATTTATGTAGGAAATGATCCAGACAATCATTCCCTAGGGTAGACTCATTCTATCTAGGTTTCACTATGAATCATGCCGAAAAAAATGTCCCAGTTAGGTTGAATGGTCCAGGTTCAACAATTAGGGACAATTATTCTTCTATGCTTGGGAAGAATAGTCCAGACAACCCATGGCTAATGTTTAACTTTCCGAGGGAATAATAGTCCAGACAACCCATGGCTAATGTTTAACTTTCCGAGGGAATATGCTCTTCCATATCTCACAGATGCGAGTGGAAGAATGGCCCAAATGACTCAGTTTGTATGATGACATTGTTGATGCAAGTCAATATAAGATGATATGATTGTTGTGGAGACTGTATGTCTCTGAACAGTAGTTGTATGTTACCCTGGTGGATTTGATCCACTGGTAGTGACTATGTGTCACTGGTTAGTAGTCATGTGCTACTAGGAGTGGTTGTGTACCACTGGATAATAGTCATATACTACTATGAATAGACATAGTTGTGTTCTATTGGATGGCATTGTTCTGATTGCCATGGAGACTATCTAGTTGGATAGTGATGATGGTGCTCGTGATTTGATCATGAGATAGCATGTGTGGCTATGATGATGTTACTAGTTAAATGGTATGTTTCTGCCCAAGGCCATTGCCTTTAATACCTCCCTATCTAGGAGGGAGTGTTGATATTATGGTAGCTATGGGAGGTATTAACCTCTACGTGTAACCTTTGACGAGACTAGAATATTTCGGGAAGCAAGAGAAACCCTAAAACGTTAGATAATAACCCTAGAAGACAAGTCGACACAAGAGAATAATTAATATTGAGTTATTATCCTCTAGGAAAAGAAGTTGGCTTAGTTAGGTTAGTTGGAGCAGTATAAATAGAGGGCGCTAGAGCTTATTTGTACTCACTCACACTCACAACTGCATAAGGATAAGTGGTGCGCATGACTGGAGGAGAACTGCAACTGTTGCAGTAGTGACTTGGTCTTTGGTTATGGTTTGGACTTCTTGCTTGGTATGCTAGCTTTGGAGAGATGTACGCTACCTCGGTTGGCTATTGGTTCTAGAATCTGCTTTCATAATTATTCGGTCTGCCAAGGTTAAAGGTGCTCAAGGGTGGCCTTTGTGCCTATGGTTGGGTGACAATATTGATATATTGTCTATGGTGAAAATGAGCACATATTTTTTATTCTAACAAATGCGCCCTTGTTTCATGATGTCGTGTAGATGCCACATCATCTCGATACTCTACCATATGTTGAAATTTGAGCTTGCCACTTTTCAATGCTAGAGATGACGATGACTACTAAAAATATAAATTTCCAAAAATAGCCATCCGGTCCCAAAAATTTGAAACTTGTCGAAACTGACCTAAACTCTCCACAAATGCTTGGAATGACTAGGAGAACACCATCATGTGTCTACTGCTAAAAATAGAAAGTCCTCACATGTCCATGATATTATACTCATTGGATTTGATTTTCCGCAAGGAATTCGAATCCACAATCATAATCGACATGCGAGCCCTGGTGCTCAACCTGCTGAAAATATAAATCTAGGACAAATCATACCGGAAAAGGTCCAAAATACTCAGAATGTCTCAAGGATCAATAATATGTGTTCAAACACTGAATCTAGGGCCTCGAGCTCAAACTGCTAAAAATAGAAAGTTCTTGCATGTCACCCTGAAAAGTGCTATCATGCCTAGAATCATGCAAGGACCATCTCTATATGCTTAGAACTGCTCCAAACTGTCAAGAGAACCACTCGAACCACGTCTCTCAAAAAGTAGCAACACTTGCGGTATGTAGACATCTCTCTCAAAATGCATGGGAAACCAAGCTAACTCTAGCTCTTAACAAAATAACCATACATCAATCATATACCTGTCTCCAATGGAAACCAACCTCTGTTAGTCACAAGTACTAAACTCTTTGAGAATCTTAGAATGCCAACCAAAATAATACATGTTGGCTTTTAACCATCAAGATTTTCAAGAGTGAAAATCTAGGGGTTAACACAGCTATGACAATGGTCCAATTTGATAGATATGACTTGATTCGATGTTCATTAAGATTACAATAACATGTATAAATAAATGTAAATGAGTAAAATCACGTCTTTTAGACAATTGATCGTGATTTTTACATTAATAGTATAATTAATTTAAACGTAACATAATAAAGTATATTACAAGTCATCCCTTCCTGAAAAGCTTCGTCCTTGAAGCATGGGTAAAGACAAATGATTGGATCTAAACTCCTCATTTTCCCAAGTAGCTTCATCTTCTGATAAATTTTTCCATTTGATAAGATATTCATTAACTCTTCTAGAACGTAGGAATTTGGTTCGTACTTATAAGATCTAAAATAGACAATTATGTTTGTATATGGATGGTAGAACCAACTTTTTCTTCAAACAAGAAACATGGAAAACTTCATGCAATTTCTCTTTATTTGGAATGTCAAGGGTGTAAACAAATTGATTGATTCTCTTTCGAATTTGATAGGGTCCATAAAAATTAGGAGTCAGTTTGTGTTTCTTGTAATTTTTAAGAGAACTCTGTTTGTAAGGTTGTAGTTGAATGAACACCCAATCTCTTGTCATAAATTTTCGATTGGTTATTTTGTCAGTTTGTTGTTTGATTCAGTTCCTTGTTTGTTCGAGGTGAGCTTTAAGAGCGTGTAAAATTTCATCCAATGTAGCTAGACAATATTTCATGGAACAAACTTTGGAATTGATAACATATTCCTTAATTAAGGGAGGTGGAGGAAGCCCACGAGGAGGTTCTTGAAAAATGGTGCTATATTTTCCAAGAATTTTGTCTAATTTCTTGGGATCAACATTTATGTACTCATTAGTAGTTCCCACTATTGCATATGAGTGTAAGAAATAAGTTTGGGCTCCATTTTTAATCATTTTTCCATCCTATTAGACAAGACTATTTGTGGGGGAGGATAGTTAATTCCTTGTAATTTGTACTTTTCCCCATTTTCATAAAATCTTATAAATTGCTCTTGTAAGTTTAATCCAATAGTACCAAGCGTGGCTAACCATTGGGCCCCCAAGACAATATCTACCCCTCCAATTGGCATAACATACATAGTAGATTTTAATTTGTAGTCATTCATGGATACTTCTACCTTGTGGCATTTCCCATCACATGAAGCAATCCTATTTCTTGGGATGGAGACTTGAAATTCAAAGGTAGGATAAATGAATATGTTTAATTGCCTTGCTATCTTTGTATCTATAAAGTTATGTGAACTGCCATTATCTATGAGCACCGCTACTTTAGTTTTCTTAACATAGCCATAAATTTTAAGGGTTTGGGGTTGAGAAATACCTGTCATTGTAGCGATAGAGAGTGTCAGAATTGCGTTTTGATTTCCTAATTCATGGGAATTTCTTGAGTCTCCATTATTTGTTTCTTCAATGGATGAATATATGTCCTCTGCTTCCTCGTCCTTGTCATTGCCACTCTTATCTATTTCGCAATGAATTTTTTTTTTGTCCTTGCACTTATGGTCGGGTTTTCAATTGGGCACATTACATTTAAAACATCGGTCTTTATCTTGTCTTGTATATGGTGGCGTGTCCTTTTGTGAGCATGGATGTATTTGGAGCCAGAGTCTTCGAGTGAGCACCATGATGTCTATTGATATGCCTTTTTCTCAAATCTCTTCATTCCTGCATGCAGGTAAGGATTATTTTAACCTTGTATTTTACTTTTATATTAATACTTTAATATAAAGTAATTAAATATTAATTCCCAATTTTCAAACACTCATGAAATACTTCTCCTCCTATGTCACTTGATTTTGATTTCTTCCTTTTACTTTCTCTCTCTCCAATATATATATATATATATATATATATATATATATATATATAATAAAAACCACAAACCAATAGTTTACCAAAACCACGGGCTTCTAAACCACCAACGATAACATTTCTTTTACCTTTTCTTCTTCTTCTTTTTTTTTCTTTTTCTTTTTACTTCTTTTCCTTATATTATCTTCCCAATACCATGGAAAATTACCATGAGTTTTTTGAAACCATGCTCTGATACCAATTGAAAGCTAGAGGCGAAATATATATACAATATTTTATATTTTTTATTCGATTTTCATTAAGATTACAACAACGTATAAATACAAGTAAATGAGTAAAGTCGTGTCTTATAAACATTTGAATGTGACTTTTACATTAACAATATAATTAATTTAGACGTAGTATAATAAAGTATATTACATGACTCCTTTAACTTACTAATACTCCTTCGATTTCTTGTTTAAGTGTATGGTTGCTTTACTCCCATACAAATTGGCGGTTATGACGGTTGGTGACACTTATGGAAATAAAAACTTGGTTGGTGGTTTCTACGACAACTTAAAGGATACATTCCAATCGCAAGATATCACCAATGATTTATCAAAGTCAACGAACAAGAATGATGTCTGTGATGGTTCCTTTACTATATTTTCATAGTATGTTTAATGGAACAATATATTATCCCCTATTTTTATTTTTTATTTTTTTCATCCTAGTTGCAAATGCTTAATCCAACGATTCCTTTTCTATTGGATGGAGGTTTTCTTCGATTTTTATGAGGTTGCAAGACGTATTTATGGCTTGTAAATTATTATTTTTATTTGGCTGTATTGACTTTCTGCTTGACAATGTATGTTTCTTTTATTTGCTTCCTTTTAGCTACTTAGGTCTACCCACCCTTTATTTTCAAATGATTTTTGTGGTGGCACCGAATTGATCTTCTTGGTATTTTTGATCTTTTATGCGTATGACCCTTCTTGATTTCTTTGTAGTAGAGTAATTCTTTTCTGAACTTGTAATGCTAAGATTTTGATTTTGGTTAAAAAAAAAAATATATTGAATAAAAAAACTTTGAGAAAAATGAGTGTGGCCAAAATCCATATTAGAATTTTTTTTAAAAAGGTGTGGCCAAATGTCAAATCAATAGCCTTTGAAAAAGTATGACCAAAGGCTATGATTAAAACTTGGCTTTGATACCAATGAAATGAACAAAGTTCATTACTGACCAATATCTAACATAAAGACAAAAAAATTAAAATGCATATAGGATAAATAATATATAAAATAATGAATAAAATATGATTGAATGATATGAATGAACAATTTACAGTGACCGACATGATAATATATATACACATTGAATGGTCATGTGGTGAAATTTTATGATAAGGGTTATGTCCCTTAGTGGTATATTATAGTATTATTATTATTATATATATTTATATTTTATGTTCAATATACTACCTTTCCCTTCAAGGATGTTATGTCCTCAAAGCATTTTATGGAAAAGGCCATGTTTTTGTTTTGGCCTACAATGCTTTGTCATAATTCTTCATTCGTGAGGTTAAAAAGATGAGATGATATGATGTTTGAAGCACTGAGCATAATTGTCAAATTGTGAAAGGGTTTGACTACCTTAATTTGATCATTTGTGGAGCAATGCACTTGTAGGGTTCCCAAAATGAACCTTTTTTTATAGATGACTTCTATTTTGAGACCCCATTGTATTGGAATTAGTATTCTTTGGAGTATAGGTCAATTGCTTTTGTTCATAGTGATGTTGATACACTGATTGGTTAAAGTAGTGACTCTTGTGATTAAGATGTTGATAGGGTGTTCTTGTAACATGATCTTTTCTTATCATAATCTTAGAATTTTCTTGATTCAACCTTGGTATTATATTTTCACTTGTGTCACTTAGATGATCATTGCATTAGTAGAGACACTTGGAATTGCTAGGGTTTCTATATCTATTGTTTGTACTTCAATGTCTAAAGACATCCCTACCTTGATTGGATTTGCATTTTTTTAATTTTTATGTTTATTGGATCTGTATTGGTTCCTACTCCAGGGATTGGATTTTTACATCTAATGACTCTTCTACCTCAATTGGATTATTCATTGTTTCTTTACCAACCATTGCTACTATGTTGGTAAGTTGTTCTAGTGTTACATGTAGTGTCTTGTTATCATTTTTAAATTTCTTAACTTGTGCAAGCTTTGATTATGATCCCTAAAGCATGGAAATTATTCTTTGTTTTCTCCCTTGTCGAATTTATTTTTAAGGTCTCAATACTCCGACTTCTCCCTTTTTTACCTTTTGTTTTGTTTAAGCAACCTCTGATGAAGGTTCCTTAGGTGATAATTTTCTTCATCTTTTTTTTGATAGGTTCTTGTTGAATTTCTTTTAAAGGTCTTGTTTCTCTTCTAAATTTTGATCATATTGTTTCTTATCCTTTGATTTATTGATTTGTGTAAGTGGTTTTTGACCATGATTTTTTAGGTGAAAAATTTCATCATGTTTTTCTAGCAAGTCCTTGCAAATTTCTTTTTTAGATTTTGATTTTCTTGCTATAGTTTTTTATTACACTATTTCTCATCTTTTAATTCCTTGATTTGTGAGATCAAGTCCTTGTTACAATTTTTCAGGCGAGAATGGTCTCTCTCTTCCAATTCCTTAAGCATTTTATACATTTCCATCTCAAGTTGTAATTTAATATTGTTCTCTTGAAAATGTGCTAGTTCATCCTCTAATTTTTTAATTTGTGATGCAAATTCATGCATTTGCATGTCACTTTGATATTCCATTAGAGTATATATTCTTTAACAATATGGGCAAAGACTATTTTTATTTTTTAAGGTTTTCAACCATTTGAACTTATTTGCTTGTAGGGGAGATTTTGTCAAAAAGAAAGAATTATTTAAAAATTCATACTTCATGGTTTACTTATTTCTTCAATAATAAATAATAATAAATAAATTCATTAAGTGTAAAAGACTTGCAAAATAGTATTTTCATGAGCGTTTTTTTGAACTTTATAACTCCCTCGATATGCCTTAACTCCTCCCTTAATGTGGGCCTTTGTAAAAATAAAGGTAACAATATGCTTAGTTATGCTCGTTAAGGTGAGGTTAATTAACTCCACTTAAAAGAGCTGAATGATTTCTTTTAATATTCCATGTTATCCCTTATAACCTTTTGTACTTTTTACCTCTCCGGGAGGTACCTTATAGTCTCACTTGGCTACACCATTGTAAGACCAATGATGCAAGTCAAAGCCATGTAAACCATAGTGGATGATTTTATAATGGACTCCTAGACTTGGTCCGATCATGATCAGTCTCCTTAGTCCTCGTCTCAATGTCTTTTGTCCTAGATAGGATTGGAGGCGTTGGTATGGATCTATTGGGAAACATGGTTGTGTGGAGCCATGAGTCTTATGTAGGGGTGATTGCAGTTTGTGGGGCCTAGTCTGGTCCATGTCATGCACACCTATGTCTTCCCACATGGTTATTTTATATTGAGTCTATATGCATCTCTTGGCCATGGTGCATTTATCATTTTTGTTCACAACATGAACATATCACAAAATTATCATCATTTCATGGATTTCGAGGTAATGCACGGGATCTCGGGGCCGAAAAGACAACATAGGCTCATATTGACCGCCTTCATGCATACTCAACATGCCATGTTGAATATTTTGAAAAAGGCTGGGTTGTAAGCAAAAATCAGTTGCCGAAGGGTCCCACGTGCACATTTATGAACAAAATGTGGCAAAAAAAGGTTGCACCATGACATGCAAGGATCAAGTAAGTAGCAAAGATGAAACAAACCTCATTCCGAACAAAACCCATGTCTCCGATTTTTTTAGTCTGGAAGTTTTTATGTGAATCCAATAAACCTAGCTATGTAGGAAAATTAAAAGGCATATTAAAAGATTTTTCCTAAGTGATAAAAAAAAATAATAATTGTAAAAGGGCTACCCCTATCCAAATCCAAAGTCTCAACTCACATCATGGGGGGCACTTAAGAGATATTAAAGTGGCATCATACGTTGCCTATGTGAGTCGACCCCCCTTTTTCAAACTTCAACACAACAAATTTAAAATATTTAAAGTGATCCATATGAGTTAAAGTCAATTAAAGGGGGTGGACTTTTTGTTTTCCATGAATTTTTTTTTCTCAATTTTATATATAGTATAAAATCATTTACAGCGTCAAAACATCAATTACAAAACAACAGTCTGTACCAGCGTTCTACTTAGCCACCCAAAAAACTAATGACGATCCTTACAGTAGATAATCAAATCTGTTCTTGTAGCTGATCAGGAAGAGAAACTATATGAAGTGAACCATGACCGCGGACCAATGTCGATCAAAGAAGAAATAACACGACCCCTGTGAATCGATTACTAAATGGATCTCAAGGAGTACCGACCAGATCCAGCCGAGACCATTCCTGGAGGCAGTGAAGGAAAATTCTCGGAAGGATTAATGACAACAGGATAATCAGAAGATGCTGAAGGAAGTGGTCGGGCTCTCAATCCCACTGTCACTGTGAAAGATCGCTAAAGTTCCAGCCTCCTCCTTTAATGCTCTCTTTGAGAGAACATCGGCTTCTCTGTTGTAAACTCTGGAAAAGTGCTGAAATCTGATATTAGAGAAACCATTAGCAAGATCAATTGTTTTTTTTTTCCAAGAGTCAACATGGATCGCTCGGAGGTTGGATTTTTTGGAAATCCAATCAATGATGACCTTTGAGTCACCACGGACAATCAGGTGATTAATGGACCACCAGGAAGCCAGTAGAAGAGAGACCCAAAGCCCCATCAGCTCCGCTTTTGTGTTTGTTCCCGGCCCACAATTGAGCATCCACTTTGTGATCCTCGACGGATTTGCTTTGAAGAACCCTCCAGCCCCGCAGCAGGAACCATTGGCTTGGGCAGCTCCATCAAAGCATGCCAAAGTGTACCCTTCTGGCAGACTAAGATCTATCTCTTTGTGAATAAAGTGTTTTAAAGTTGACGGCTGCCAGCTGAAAGAAGCTAAAACCCTGTGGAATACAGCCTGCGAAGAAGGGGTTCTGTCTTCAAACAATGCCTTATTGCGTTCCAACCACAGATGCCAGCAGGTGTAAACTGCCAAGGAAATCGGCAAAGCTTTATTTGAAAGCCAGGAAGAGAAACAGTCCGTGATGGTATCACCGCTCCAGGGGATTGATAGATTTAAATGTTTTAAAATTCTTCTCCAGACATCCTTCGAGAACACACAGTGGATCAGTAAATGTTGACAATCTTCTTGAGCGCTTCGACAGAGGGGACAAAACCCGGGACCTTCCCATCCTTTCCTGCGAAGGGAATCCCAGGTTAAAATCCGATTCATACTGGCCAGCCAAACAAATAAAATGAGTTTTAGTGGAACCCTCCACTTCCAGGCCTGTGGGCGCCATGACAAATCCGGGGCAAATAAAAGGGTATCTTGTAATGCATCAAATATATTTTTCACCGATGGGATGCCAGATGCATCACCGCCAGTCCATAACATTGAATCTGGTTCATGAGAAAGTGATAAACCCGCGAGCTTGAGATCCATAGTAAATTGATTCCACTCTATTGCCCTCTGTCCGAAAAGTGACAGTTCCCTAGAGCCCATCCACTGATCTGGAAGTGTGGAGGATCCTGTTGGTAAATTGATTTGTGCTAGATTAAGAATATTTTGAGAAGTGAGATTTGAGCACAAATCCGGATGTAGAAGTGATCTATCCTCCAGACCTACGATCATATCTCTGCCAATTTTGATCTTTTTGCCAGAGCCCGGTTTCCATCTGAGCCAATGGAGAATGATGGGAGAAGAAGTGACCATACCCTTCCAGAAAGGGAAGGCGCTCTTTTGAAGTAGAGTTGGCTTCCGAATCCAGTCACAGAGATTTAAGGAGCCGAGGTATTTATCCATGACAATTTTGTGCCAGATACTATTATGTGTAAGTGCTCTCCAAAAGGAGCTGGCCAGGAGGGCAGTATTGAAAGTAAGTAAATTTTTTAGGCCCCAACCACCTGCCTTCCTGGGCCTAGCCAATGAATCCCAGCTGCAGAGATGAAAACTATGCTTACTCCCGTGTCCATTCCACAAAAAATTTGTAGAAAGACTTCGGATAGTATTGATAATCTTTTTTGGAATCTTCTCTAAAGTCATCCAGTATACCGCCAGTCCTTCTAAGACTGACTTTACCAAAATGAGACGGCCCCCCATTGTTAACCATTTATTACACCAGCCCCCTATTTTCTTTTCAAATAATTTTACAAGCCACAACCAATCAACTGGGGTAGAAGCTCCAATTTTCAGCTGGAACCCGAGGTATCTCAGGCCTTCTTTTAGATCTATAAAAGTATAAGGCATGTCACGTTTGAAGATTAAAAGTTCTGGCTCTGTGATTCCCCAGTAGTGTACAGAAGATTTTAAAGGATTTATAGAAAGACCTGAGGCAGAGCAGAAGCTAGCGAGAACCTCCTGAATGACTGACCACTCCGTCAAGTCAGCTTTTGACATGAGAAGGAGGTCGTCCACAAACATAAGGTGGACTATCCTTACGAGCTTAGAGACTTTAATGCCGGAGATTTTATGATCTGCAATGTTTTGTTTGAGTAGGAGGCTGAGACCCTCCATGACCAATATAAAGAGGTAAGGGGAGAGTGGACATCCCTGTCGTAGCCCCCTCTCACTTCTAAAGAAACTGGTGGCTTCTCCGTTGATTATGACAGCAAAATTTGCAGTAGTAACACATGCAAAGATCCAATTTATCATCTTGACTCCAAAACCAACAGCGTGAAGCACAAGCCTAAGAAATGCCCAGTCAATACAGTCAAATGCTTTGTTGATGTCAAGTTTCATTACCAGCACTTTTAGATTTTTTCTCTTAATGCTGTGTAAACACTCATGGGCTGCTCCAATCGCTTCCTGAATTCTCCTACCCTTTAAGAAGCCGTGTTGTTCCGGCGATAAGCACCTTTCAAGAATGGGCTTTAACCTGTTTGAGATGACTTTAGAGATTATCTTGTAAATGAGATTACATAGTGAGATCGGACGAAAATCATTGAAAGAGAGAGGGTCTGATTTTTTCGGGATCAGGACCAAGAAAGTAGCATTTAGGCTCCCCGAAATTTTTCCCCTTGTTCGAGAGTCTTCCACCATCTGAAGGAGATCTTCGCCAACAAGATCAAAAAAGAAAATGAAGAATTCGCTGGTCCAGCCGTCCGGCCCCGGGCTTCGTTCTTTATTAAATTGAATCAGGATGTCTTTGATCTCTGCAAGTGATACCGGATTATAAAGCTCGCTGTCTTCATCTGCAGATATAAATTGGGGGTAAAGTCCAGCAATCGAGACCTTTTCAGGAAGATGATGATTACTGGGGGCTATGAACCGCTGTTGAAAATGTTGAACTGCCGCCTGCTTTAACTCCACTTGACCCCTGATGGGCTCGGTCCCAATTGTGTTGCTATCTATCGACCATATGGATTTTTTGCTTCGATTAGAACTCGCCAGCCTGTGAAAAAACTTTGTATTGGAATCTCCGCTCTTAAGCCAAAGAGCACGACTACGCAAACGCCAAGCTTCTTCCTCCTGCCGCAAGATGTAAGATCTGTTTGCTTCCATCGCCGACTGTCTGGCTGACTCTTCTATTGTTAAGGCCGCGATTGTTGATGACTTGATGAGAGTCGAAATCTCATACTCCAGCTCCTGTAGACGGGAATTATCAGCTCGCCTTTTATCCTTGATCCACTTTTTTGTCTTTGACTTAAGAACTGTGAGTTTCCAGGCTATACGCCTCTGAGGATTTGATTCGGTCAGGAAACAATGGTCCGACCAGACGCCCTTGACCAGAGAAGTGTAATCAGCACGCTGCAGCCAGTGGTAATTGAACTTATAGGGTGTGGCTCGGTGGAGCGCCGGCGGAATCAGCTTGAGAAGAACAGGGGCGTGATCTGAAAAAAACGGGTATTCAACCCAAGTGGCCGGTGGAATTTGAGAAGTCAGAAAAGTCTCTGCAATAAAAAATCGATCCAGGCGTCTAGCAATAGCCTCACTGCCAGTACGCCCATTACGCCAAGTAGGCATCAGACAGGGGGGCTGAACATCGATTAAGTTGTTTGTTGCAAATATCTCCCTGTAGGAGGCTTCGGTGGGGCCAGGCTGGAATGATCCACCCCAATGTTCATCGGCCTTCAAGATAAAGTTAAGATCTCCGCCAAGTATGAGATTTGGTAAGGAGAGCAAACCACTATTAGCCAGATGATTCCAGAAAAAAGGTTTGTTCGAACATGGTCCATATACATTTAAAAACGCCACCTCTTGACCAGTGGCTAGAAATCGACCTTTCAGAAGAATGCCTCCGGTCGATAGATATGGGCGCAGCTCGAAGATGTCTGGATCCCAGGACACCAACAGTCCGCCGGAATTGCCTATGGAGCTAGCAGCAGCGGAAAACCACGAGGGTCGGAAAAAGTGCACGAAATCCCTGGCTAGAAGATCGGTCGAGAGGGTCTCTTGTAGAAAAATGAGATCCGGCTTAGTACTTTCTAGCAATCTACGGAAGGAGGCAGTCTTGAGGGGTCCTCCTATCCCTCGGATGTTTAAAGAGAGCACGATCATTATTTTGATCGTGCTAAAGCCTTCAGTGCTCTAAGGGCTTCTCCTTGTTGTGTAGGGAGTTCAGTAGTCGGATGCTGGGAGCTGAGAGCCTCTTTTTTCTTCCTGGAGCTTCGAGTCTGAAGTGGAGAGAGCTCAGAAGCTATACCTCGTGCCCAAGTAAAAGATTTATTGTCTCTTTCAGCTGGAAGATTGGAGGAAGAACCTGGCTCTGTGACTGTGGAGAGGAGTTCTTTGCCTCGGTAAACAGGAAGATGAGTAAGGTTGTTTGGTAGAGTGTCAGTTGTGGTCGAGGTGTTCAATCCAGCTAACAAGCTCAAGTCATCTTCCTCGGGTTGACCGTGTCCCGGAGGCAATGGCAGGGAGTCTTCGTTGAAGAGTGGAGTAGGCAATGTATCTGAAAATCCAAACGCGGGGAAAGACGACGGTTGTGAAAGCTTAGGCGGACAAGAAGAGTGGAGTAAGTTTGAACTGTGAGCTAGGTCAGGGTTTTTTAAAATGGTTGAATCAGTGGCTAGGCCGAGGACAGTTGAAGAGGTTAGGGTCGTAGGCTGCTGAGCCTCTCCAACGGTTACGGGGAGGGCCTTCCTACTAGGTGCCATGAGCCAAGGATAACAAGAAACGGAGAATTTTTCGGCTTCAGAGAGGGTCTTGAATAGGCGGGGACAGAGAGTGTTTAGCTTAGTTAACGAGTCGACTGACTGTCCAGGTAGGGTCTGGAAAGGAGGACGAGGGGGTGAGTCCAGATAGGCTAAGGACGGGTCAGACTCCATAGGTTCAGGAGGATTGAGAAAAAGGTCGCTATCTTCAGTAGAGTCGATAGATAACTTACCCGGACAATCACGGCGAAGATGTCCCATTTCACGGCAGAGATTACATCGGAAGGGAAGTCCAAGGTAGTCCAGTTTCTGAGAGAGTTTTCGCCCTCTCCATTCAATCACCAAGGTTTCCGGCAAGCTAGTGGTGATGTCAATCTCCACCAACACTCTTCCCATCGTTCTCGATGATCCACTGAGCAGCTGAGTGTCAAGTGAGATGAACGAGCCCAGTGAGTTTCCGATGGCAGTCAGAGCAACTGCATTCCACAAATATAACGGAAGTCCTGGGAGGAGTACCCAGAGATGTCTAAACTGAAAATACTCCATTTCAGGATTGAAAGCAAGTCTCCAGCGCTTAAGCATGAGGCTGCCTCTGCCGTAAACCCATACAGAGGAGAGCAGGAGAGTGGCGTCCTCAGGAGACTTACAGTGAAATGAAATCCAACCTTTTTTGAGGTATTGTATCTGTGGAATGTAACCCAAAACTGGGAGCCAGTTACTCTTTGTCCATTCCTCCAGTGGCAGAGTGCTCAGGTGTTTGTATGAGAGTCTCCCCACCAATGTGCAGGTCGACATCTTAACGAGCTCTTCGAGGCCAACCCCGTCACCTAGAGTCAAGCTTTTTGTCCTTCTGGTAGATTTCCACACTTTCCTTCCCCTGGGGGCACTGCGCCGAATGGTATTTTTAAGGGGGGAAGGAGATGGATGTAGATCTACTCGAGACCGGTGGGAGGGAAAGTGTAAGTCAGAGGGGATCCTGTCATGTTCAGTAGGTACTGGAATATGTGTAAGATCTGTCAACAGGGGGGCAGGGGCTGAAAGGTCAGGAAGCACAGCGGAAAAAGAGGGTAAGGATGAACTGGAGGGAGTGGAGGAAAGCGACTTTTTCTTTGATTCTAGTGAATCTATTTTGTCGAATAACCCCACATGTTTCCAAATAATTTCATCGGAGGACTGCATCAGAGGTTCCGTCCGTGAATCCATATTGCTTTATACTCAGAGTGTAGGACCGGAAGAGGACAAAAAACGGGATGTAAAGTGGTAGAAAAACACAGGCTGGGTGTCACATGAAACAGGATTCGAGAAGTCACATGAAAAAAGCAAGTCTGTGAACAGGTGTAATAGCGAACAATTGTCGAGTAGCAGGGAAGGTAAAAACAAAGGACCGACAGTTCTTGGAGGCCGCACAAATAGTCCCACCAGTAAGCCGGGCCCAGAAGAAGGGAGACCAATACCTCTAAGTCTAGGCTGTAACAAATAAACTAAATAGATAAATGCAGACTCCAGGGGTTCTCATGAAGAGACGTTGACAGAAAATCTAAGGGAAGACGACATAGCTGAAGGAATGATAAGGCAGAGCTCCAGCTGTGAACTAAGTGGAGTGTGGGGAAGCTAAAGCAAGGTTGCTATAGCAAGGGTGCTGGTCGGAGCTTAGTAGTGGTAGCTCCTGGATCATCTGGTTCGAAGCCATAAGTTACAAAGGACATCATGTATTCAAAGGCCACAATATTAAAGAGATGAGGAATTCGTGGATTAAGTGGGCCATGGGATAAACCAAGTGATAAATAAAGTCGCCCCCTTACTTATGAAACCTCTTGACTAGATTAAAGGAGCCGCTAGCATATTACATATCCGTGGATGAGATAGCTGCCATGTATGACAAAGCCACGATTAAATAGAGGGCCAGTAGACCACATGAAGTAAGCCACCAACAATTAAAAGGGCAGTCACTTCCTTTGCATCATTATATTGCTAGCCGTTGGTCAACAGAATGGGCTATGAGGAAAATGAATACATCGTAGCAATGAAAAAGATCTTGTCAGCTATTCACCCAACCGATGGTCAAAGGATAAGTCATATTCCACATCAATTAAAGCAATCCTCACTCTAAGTTGTTCCATCCATTTCACTTAGCCGTTTGCGAAATGGAGGAGTTGTGGGGTCAATGCAAAGGAAGGACAGATCATTTAAAACAACTTGCAACAAATAAATCATTGTTTATTGAATTAAATTCCCTCCAAGCTAGCCGCGAGCATTAAAATAATGGCATGTTGAGACTAAAAGGAGAGCATTGGGTCATATTTGATAAAATTGGATTGTTGGAAATCAAATCCGGTTGTTGAGACATCTTTTTCAAGATAATCGACCCTCGAGGAAAAGTTGTTATCTTTTTGGTCAAATTAGATCCTTTATGGATATTTTTTAATGTAAAAATATTTTTTTAGTCAAATGACTTAGTCTCCAACCTCGTGGATGACAAGTCAAAGATTGGTTTAGTCTTAAACTTGTAGATGAAAAATAAAAAAATGATATTTTAATAAGAGAGGGAGAACTAGTCGTTACAATGAAAACTATATAACGCTAGTCCCTCCTCTCATTCATGTTGTTGAAACTTTGTGAGATCATGATGCTATATTTTGGAATTCAATTCTCTTGTGTCATTGTGGATTGTCTACTATAATGTTTTTTTTTTTTTTGGTCTTGGATTATTATGTGTTTTGACAGGGGTTCCTTAGGAGAATTGCAAGATGTGGCCAATCAATCCATGGAGGGTCTACATAGTTACGTGGAAGAAAGAAGATAGAGTTTTGTCTCCTTATTTCTTTGTGGGCTCTTAGTGTAACACACCCAAGTTGTTGGACCAACTTCTTTGGAAGTAGCTTCAACCAAGTGGTCTATTATCACTTTGACCCTATTTGATTGGTTGTCTTGGACACCATCCAATAAGGAGATCTCCTAGAAAATCCAAGGAGGAACCCATCTCTTGTTTAATTTCTAGCATTGGGGGCGATAGTCTTCAACTCTAAACCCGATTGACTAGAAATCCATCCAGACCAATCTTAAGCTTGCAGGGTCACATTTCTCAAAATAAGAGACATCTAAAGGTAAAAGAGGTAAAGGTAAAATCATTCAATTTCTTCAACCATTGAATCTCAAGTATTTTAGATCATCTTTTATTACAAAAAATACAAAAAAAATCATACCCTAGCTTAGCACTTCATTTTTATATTTATAAGCTAGTAGATCTTGGGTTTTTTTTGGTTTGGGAACTTCCCTACCCTAAGATACACATTCCCTTGAATTTTATGCTTCATTGAATATCTTTTACAAGGTTTTTTTTGAGAAATAGTGTGCATATCTGCGTTATTACAACCAACAAAGTTTTTAGATCTACACTCTTGTGGACAACTAAAAGGGTGAATATTGTAAGTATCTACTTCCTAAACCCTTATACATTCATTTTGGATCTGATTTATATATTTTATCTTTATTTTCTAGTCAATATAGAGTTAAACTATAGCCCAACAAACAATTTTATTGGTTGTAGCAAATTTTGGGTTTTGACCCTAGGGGGAATTGAGCCCCAATTCTGTAAAAGTAATTTCCAGCCAGCTGGAAATTGATTTTGCAGCAGATATGAAAGCTCTAGGGCACAAAATTCACTTGTACTTTGCTTTCCTATCCTCTAAACTCATAGATCTATTGATCTAATGTATTTTCACACTTGTGGGAGGCCTGAAAAGGCCATTATCTTACTGGTTTTCTGTGTATTATATTGTTTTTGCAGGTCTGATATAACAAGAAAAAAATAAAATAGCTTATTTTCAACCACTTCTTAAAAGGTACTCACATTACAAATCATCCAGAAAGTGGTAAGAACCTTCACCCCTCTGTCTTGTGCATTACTTGGCCATTATTTTGAAGATTGGGGTAAGTTGGCTTACTGGTTCATCGATTTAGTTTCTGTGTTGTCTTTTATTTCAGCAAACATTTTAAACAATTAACCCCTACCTTCACCTAGTGTACTCTCTTTAGGCATTGGTCTTAAGATTCTTTGTGGTGAAGTGATAGTTTGCGGAAAGCCTATCAAAGCCTCTTAGCGTAGGAGTTTGGCTCAAACAAGGAATGATAGGTGTTGTGGTGACATTTGACACCTATCCCATGTGTTGTTGCATATAATACTACGAACCTTGGTGGTCTGCTAGTTTGGATGGTAACATTTTTTTGCGTCGTTGTCCGTGATCAAGGTTTTCAAACCAAAGGGTCCTCAATGACAAATATCTGGTAAACTTTATTGTTTGGTACTTTGATGAGATCCCTGTAATATTGCATTGTACACTAACTTGTAGGATCTCATCTAGCAACTCCACTAAATAAAAATAAAAAGAAGTGCATTGCAACTAAAAACTTACAACATTGGCAACTCCATTGTCCGATCTTTGGTAAGAACTTGTGTTTTGCATTTTGGTGAGTTTATTATATTTTTTACTAACTTGCAGGAACTCACCTGGCGACTCCACCCGAACCACATCAAACACAAAGGTATAACACAAGACTTAACTATATAAGGTAAGAAGTAAGGTATGTATTGGCGACTCCATTGTGGTATTCTCATAGATATTTTGCATTTTAGATTTTCATTTTAGCCTTACTTCTAGCTCCTATTAATAAAAATGGAGAAGCTCCCTCCATGGTTAGCATAATGTTATGATCCTGTTGACTTTTCAAGTATGAAGAATTTTCCGCATGATCATACAATTGAAATATAAGGGTACGCAGACTTGTCTCATTTCTAAGGATATATGAATGCAGTTGTGAAATTCATCTATGACGTTATTGCATTCTGTAAGAAAAATGAATTCTTCCATGAGGATATCATGATGAATTTTTTCACGATAAATATGAGAGGGTCTGCACAAATTGTTGAAATAATGCAACTGCAAAGTGTATTCTTATTATTATTTGATATATTATTCATTGGATCAATCCCCATTGAGGATTGATCATGTCGGCTATTGTAAAATGATCAAATCCCCTTTTGTGGATTGGTCATAATATGATTGTAATAGGCAAAAGAAGAAGTCGACCCCAGAATATATCAAAGAGGCCCCAAAATATAATAAAGGTGGTTATAACCACCTAGATTAAGAAGTTGGCCTTGCCAGTGAAGAGACACTTCACACGTGCCAGCTTAGTATAAATAAGAAGGCTAGCGCCTCACTTAGATACATCTCACTTGCTCATTGAGAGACAAGTTTCAGAACTGCAGTTGGAGAAGAAGGAGAGAGAGTGGTGCATCTTTGGGAGAAGATCTTCTGTATTAGCTTGAGTTATCTCTTGGCATTGTATTGGCTATCTATAATAATGAAGTTTTGTTGGGTTTTCTTCCCCTAGAGGGTTTCCCAGGATAAATGTTGTGTCTCTTGTGATTGTGTATTTCTCAGTGATCTTCTCTTATGTTGCTGTTATCTATTGAAATGCAAAGAACTATAATAATGGATTAAACATTAACATGGTATCAGAGCCAAGCTGAAGAGAGCATCTTTCACAAGAGAAAAGTGAAAAACGTCACTGTTGTCGTACATGCAAATTAAGGCTTTTTGTTGGTGAGGTATTTTAGCCCTAAAACGATCTAGAAAAGTACGCCCTCCCCCAAGGATCATTTTGGCACCTTCAACGCAACTTTTCAGTGGCTAGATCTCTCAGAAAGTGAAACCCTAGTTTCACAAAGTACCAGAAAACTAGAAAACTAGAGTACCAGAAGTACCAGAGTACCAGAAGTACCAGAAAACTAGAAGCACCAGTCTAGAAATCTGCAGATCAAGTTTGAGGGGGTAAAAGTTGGATTTTCAGAAATCTGACTGCACCAGCTTACTTGCCTCAGCTCAGCGCATCTATCCCCTGGATCATAATTTCAAATTTTGAAGTTTGAAAAATAAGGGTTTCCTCATAAAACCCTAAGTTGCAGTTGCAGTCTCAGAACCAGTTGCAGATGCAATACCAGTTGCAGTTGCAGTTGCAGCCGTACTACCAGTTGCTGTCACCCTTGAAGTTTTTAAAGAATTGGTAATGATTACCGCTGCTTCTAGATGGTGCCACCACCTGCAAATGCTATCAGAGGTATGTACTCACATATGTTTAAATGGTTAAACTTTAAAGACTATTTGCAGGCGAAGGGATCTCTTGCCATAGATCCAACACATTCAGAGGAATGATGCAACCCATGTGTGATTATCCATTTGTCATATTGATCAATGTTGCATCATTCTAACCTTTTCTGAGTCAAGGTATTAGATGGATTAAAAGTTGAGATCATAGAACTTATCCTCTAACCCAACCTTCTGTCAAGATAACATATTGTCTTAGTACAAAAGACAGGTTGAAGAAAGCACTCGTCATCTTGAGTGAAGGAGACTCGGAAGAAAAGAAAGCACTCATTCCTGAGGACAAGGCTCCAGGTTTGATTAATCAAGTTAATAAGATTCAAAGGTACACATGACAAGTTGATGACTATAGTTGAGATAGCAGTCCTTGTAAAGTATCATACTTGATAGCATGTGAGCATATAGAGGTAAATGCTTAATGTAATCATTTGTCTGATACAACTAACACCTCCTCTTGGAAGAATCTCATGTGTTAGTTCCAGGTTTCCATGGAGGAATGTTTGATCACAACACTATGAGAGTGTTGACCTCATTTTGTATTGTATTCCTTACCTTTAAATCTTGCTTCAGACAAGTTACAAGTGATCGCTCTAAAGGAGCTATTGTGATGATTGTTCGTGCTATTGCTTTATATTATCAACATGATATTACTCTTGCTTGTTGTTTTGTTTACCTTGCTCCAGGTCACAGGTAATAACCCTGAGGAAGCTATAGTAAAGGTTGCAGAAGGAAACGTGCTAAAGGAGAGACCATAAATGAAGCAATCATCATTGGAAAAGAAGAAGGTGGCTCGCATAAGCTAAAGGGTCACTCAGAAGCTGTCGTGACCCACACCATTGAGAATCCATGTGAACTTTGGCATAGAAGATTAGCTCACATTAACTATAAGGCACTACCATACATATGCAAAGCGGTCACAGGTTTATCAGAACTCAAGGTTGACCATGAAGGCATATGCAATGGATGTGCACAAGGGAAGAAGATCAAGAACCCTTTTCCGAAGAGAGACTGTTGAAATAATGTAACTGCAAAGAGTATTCTTACTATTATTGTTATTTTATTCATAGGATTAATCCCCATTGTGGATTAATCATGTCGGTAATTGTATTAGGACCAAATCCCCTTTTGCGGATTGGTCAACAGACAATTGTAATAGGCAGAATAAGAAGTCGGCCCCAACAGTTATTATTGAGACCCAGAAATATAATAAAGGTGGGTTTACCCACCCAGAGTGAGAGGTCGGCCCTGCCAGTGAAGACCCTTCACACGTGCCAGTCTTGTATATATAGAGAGGCTAGCGCCTCACTTTATCACACAACTCACTTGCTCAGTTTGAGAGACAAGTTCTGATCTGTTACCGGCAAAAGAGAGAGGGAGAAGAGTGGTGCATCTCTTGGAGAGGAATATTTGTATTGGTTTGAGTTATCTCTTGAACATTGTATTAGCAATTTATGATAAGGAAGTTTTTGCTGAGTTTTCTTCCTCTAGAGGGTTTCCTAGGATAAATGTTGTGTCTCTTGTGAATGTGTATTTCTCAGTGATCTCGTTCTTATGTTGCTCTTATCTATTGAAATGCAAAGAACTATAATAATGGCATAAACATTAACATGGTATCAGAGCCAACCCGAAGGAAACATATTTCGCAAGAGAAAAATGTCACTGTTGCAGTACCTGCAAATTAGGGGTTTTCAAAAGTAAAGCTTTTCAGCTCCCTAACCACCTAGAAAGTTGCGCCCTCCCCCAAGGATCATTTTGGCACCTTGAGTGCACCTTTTCAGTGGCTAGATCTCCTGGAAAGTGAAACCCTAGTTTCACAAAGTACCAGAAAACCAGAAAACCAAAGTACCAGAAGTACCAGAGTACCAGAAGTACCAGAAAACCAGAAGCACCAGTCCAGAAATCCGTAGATCAAGTTTGAGGGGGTAAAAGTTGGATTTTCGAAATTCCGACTGCACCAACTAACTTGCCTCAGCTCAGCGCATCTATCCCCTGGATTAGAATTTCAAAATTCGAAGTTTGAAAAATTAGGGTTTCCTCATAAAACCCTAAGCTGCAGTTGCAGTTGCAGTTTCAGAACCAGTCGCAGTTGCAGCATTAGTTGCAATTGCAGCCGTAAGACCAATTGCAATCACCCTTGAAGTTTTCTTAAGAGTTGATAATGATTACCGCTACTACCAGATGGAGCCACTACCTGCAAATGTCATCAGAGGTATGTACTCACATATGTTTAATGGTTAAACCCTAAAGAGTATTTGTAGGAGAAGGGATCTCTTGCCATAGATCCAGAAGGATCTCAAGATCCAACACATTCAGANAATAGGTTGAGAGAAAAGTGGATCTGTAATAATGAATTGGATCAATCCCCATTGTGGATTGATCATGTCAGCTATTGTAAAAGGACCAAATCCCCTTTTGCGGATTGGTCATAATGTAATTGTAATAGGAAAAAAGAGAAGTCAGCCCCAGAATATATCAAAGACACCCTGGAATATAATAAAGGTGGTTATAACCACCTAGGAGAAGAAGTCAGCCCTGCCAGTGAAAGGACACTCCCACACATGCCAGTCTTTTATAAATAAAGAGGCTAGTGCCTCACTTAGACACACACTCACTTGTTCATTGAGAGACAAGTTTCAGAGTTGCATTTGGAGAAGAGAGAGAGAGAGAGGTGCATCTTTGGGAGATGACTTGTTGTACTTGTTTGAGTTATCTCTTGTCATTGTATTGGCTATCTATATTAAGGAAGTTTTGTTGGGTTTTTTTCCCCATGAGGGTTTCCCAAGATAAATTATGTGTCTCTTGTGATTGTGTATTTCTCAGTGATATTATCTTATGTTGTTGGTATTCATTGAAATGCAAAGAACTATAATAATGGCTTAAACATTAACGTGGTATCAGAGATAAGCTGAAGAGAGAATCTTTCACAAGAGAAAAGTGAAAAACATCATTGTTGTTGTACATGCAAATTAGGGCTTTTTGTTGGTGAGGTATTTCAGCCCTAAAACCATCTAGAAAAGTGTGCCCTCCCTCAAGGATCATTTTGGCACCTTCAGTGCAACTTTTCAATGACTAGATCTCCCGGAAAGTGAAACCCTAGTTTCACAAAGTACCAGAAAACCAAAGTACCAGAAGTACCATAAGTACCAGAGTACCAGAAGTACCAAAAAACCAAAAGCAATAGTCCAGAAATCCGCAGATCAAGTTTGAGGGGATACAAATTGGATTTTCAGAAATCTGACAGCACCATCTTACTTGCCTCAGCTCAGCGCATCTGTCCCCTAGATCGGAATTTCAAATTTTGAAGTTTGAAAAATTAGGGTTTCCTCATAAAACCCTAAGTTGCAGTTGCAGTTGCAGTCTCAGAACTAGTTGCAGTATCAGTTGCATTTGTAGTCATAACACCAGTTGCAAACACCCCTGAAGTTTTTAAGAGTTGGCAATGATTACCGCTACTGCCAGATGGTGCCACTACCTGCAAATGTCATCAGAGGTATGTACTCACATATGTTTAAATGGTTAAACTTTAAAGAGTATTTGAAAGAGAAGGGTTATATTTCCATAGATCCTAAAGGATCTCAAGATCCAACACATTCAGAGGAATGATGCAACCCAAGTGTGATTATTCTGACATGCATCCATTTGTTATATTTGTCAATGTTGCATGTTGTAGCTATGACCATCATTCTAACCTTTTCTGAGTCAAGGTATTAGATGGATTAAAAGTTGAAATCATAGAACTTATCCTCTAACCCAACCTTCTATCAAGATAGTGTATTGTCTAAGTACAAAAGACAGGTTGAAGAAAGCACTCGTCATCTTGAGTGAAGGAGACTCGGAAGAAAAGAAAGCACTCATTCCTGAGGACAAGGCTCCAGGTTTGATTAATCAAGTTAATAAGATTCAAAGGTACACATGACAAGTTGA
>SNQJ01S0075256.1:26750-59514 GCA_010110895.2 Picea sitchensis | reverse complement strand
ACTAACCCTCCTGAACTTTGTTGTGTTGGCAGGATGTATGTCCACTGGAGGAAAAGGGAGCATGAAGAAATTAGTGAGTTGGTTGCGGGAGATCTGAATGTCGTGGCTGCATTGATGCAATGTGGTTTGCTAATTTCTTCCTGTGTCCATTTATGAGAGCACAACCGAGGCTACTGAATGCCTTGATTGACTATTGGCACCCTGATGCATAGGCCTTCATGCTAGAGGGGCAATCACTGGTGCCCACCACCGAGGATATCTATTTTTTGATTGGCCTCTCAAGGAGAGTGGAACCAATCAATTTCAGGACATTTCCATTGGGGCCGCATAACATAGCGGAACTGATAGCCCTGCATTGTGAGGCTGGGACAAACTGTTTGAGCTCCCAGGTGCCCATAAGTAATATTACTAACCTATCGCTGCAAGTGATATTATTGCTTATTGGGTGGATTACCGGTTCAACGGCCTTGCATCAGGCATCTCGCGCATAGATGAACTGTGCTATCTAGTGCTTGAATGCACAAATTTTTGACTGGAGTACCACACTACTGGAGTGTATGAAAAGGCAATTGACAAATTACTGGTAGTGAACACAGAGGAACTTCGGGTTTGGGACGATTTTGTGTTCATTCTTTTTTGAGAGAGTTTCGAGCTTTAGTCCTCGAGAAGTGGTATAAGTACATCATGCCTCTTTTCCTGCAGTATGTAGATGGGCAATATTATTGCTGTGACAGGGTGGTGGAAAGACCAATGAGTCCTTTGATGATGATTTTTTTGCATGGATGTCACGGCAGATCCCTGTGATCAAGGATTACCCATATGCAGGGATAGACTTTTCTAGAGATCCTGAGATACTCGTGCCTCCTGGTGAGGAGCAAGGGGAGATGGGTAAGTCTCCACCTTTGTAGTTTTTTTGTTGTATATGTAATTTTTATGTCGTTTTTTTTATATATATCATTTTTTTTGTATGCCAGAGTATTTGACGGATATACGTTTGTTGTAAGAAGATGTGGGACCCGTGTGACCTATCGATTATGCACGGAATAGGCGTCATCCTTGGCCAGAAGACATGGTTGCCGCTGTTGGGGGACCAACAGTAGCAGGAAACCTCCCAGCCAGGGAGGCTGAGAGGGTACTTAGACAAGTTGAGCATAACTTTACTGCACTCACTCGCACAGTCCTAATGGTAGATATAGAGGACCTGCCACCATCCATGCAGCCTCATGTAGTGGGGGAACCTCGGACGTGGGTCCGATTGTTTAGGCGTTTAGCCCATGTTGTGGACCATTATAACAGGGCCCATAGGCCCTGAACCTATTTAGAATTTTTACATGCCACGAGCACTACTTGTATATATTTTTTGAGGGCATAATCCCTGTGACTCGTTATTGGTCGTATTTTTGAGGCACTTGCGTCCATCTATGTAATTTGGTTACTTTATGATGTTATATATGGTTTTTTTTTTTATCTTTTGTGTCTTATGGATCAAGTGTGAAAAAATGTATTTACATGCTTATGTCAATGTTCTTTCACATGTGTGCAAGATGTCAATCTAAAATTTGATTAGCTAGAGTATTTGTAATTTGGTTTAATCTCCTAGGAACATGAAAATATGTAATATAATCAAAGTTTCGTTCTAAGAGATGTACCCTAAGGAATCGTCTGTGTAAGGTTGGATCATGAACCCGATATAATCTATTTAGCTGAGACACAACCAGTTGAGCATCGAGATAGACCCGGAGATGAGATATACCCAATGACAAGGCGTCACTAAGAAACTCAATAACTACACTATACTCGACGACACTATTTGTGGTGTAACCTAAGCATATACCTTTGGAAGATAACAACTGGCCCTGAGATGTAAAGATTACCCAAGCTGCGGAGGCAAGCCTCTGAGTGTGCCGACTAGCACCATCTTCATACCCAACGAACAACTCAGAATGACTTGACATCTACGATATTGACGAAAGATAACATCAATGACACGTCCATAACACTTAAGAGAAACTAAAAAGTAATAGTACAAAGACTATACATATGTTACAAAAAGTTACCCACAGTGACCTGCCTATGAGTAATAATTCTTGAGGTAGAGCCCATTTCTAGGCTTCGCCAAAGCATTCCCTTCAAAACCAACCAGACGATAAGCGCCCTTTTTTAATACCTCTTTTATGATGAAAGGTCCAAACCACATGGGTTTGAATTTTCCTGCCCCCAGGGGGTCCTTATCTTGGTCATAGACCAGGACAAGGTCGCCTTCAGAGAAAATCTGATGACGAACGAACCTATCATACTGACACTTGACCTTATGTTTGTGAGCCTCGTTGGCCAGGGCCACATCACGACGCTTCTCATTGAGCTTCTCAAGGTGTACTAACCGTTCTTCAAGTGGAGAAGTGTCAGGAAATAATTGTACTACCAATTTTACAGATGGGATCTGACATTCGATGGGAAAGACTGCCTCCAACCCATAAACGAGTTGAAAAGGTGAGAAACCAGTTGCAGTCTTAACAAATGTTTGGTAAGCCCATAATGTCGAGTATAACATCAAATGCCAATTTGACTTGGCTGAGCTGATAGTTCGTTGTAGAATAGTCTTAAGAGTTTTATTTACATCTTCTACCTGCCCATTGGCTTGGGGGTAGTAGGGTGATGAATTCTCTTTCCGTAACCCAAGATTTGATGTTAACTCAGTCAGCATTTGGTTATGAAAGTGACTGCCATGGTCAGTAACAATCTCTCTCAGGACGTCGAACCTTTCTATGATTTGGTTGAATAAAAAGAGAGTTGCAGTCTCTCCATCATATTTAAACATTGGCATAGCTTCGACCCACTTAGTGAAGTAGTCGACAACTATGATGATATAGCAGTGCCCGCTTGCTGAAGGGGGGTTGCAAGTAGTGTAATTAATCCCCCATTTGGTGAAGGGACCAACTGTGATGACATGAAACATGGGAGCTAGATGTGCCCTCATCTTCTGAGAGAATATTTGGCATGGATGACACTTCTTGACCGATTCCATACAATCTTTGATAAGTGTCGGCCAGAAGTAACTTGCTCGTAGAATATTTTGGGTTGTTGCCAACCCAGACAGATGACCGCCACAAGCTCCGGTATGGAAATTGTTGAGCACGATGACTGCTTCCTCATGAGTGAGACATCGACGTAAGATGCAATCTACACCTCTCCGATACAACGTATCATTAAGTATGAGATAATTCTTAGCCTGATGGTGTATACGCCGACGCTCATCATGAGAAGCAGAAGTGGGGCACTTCAAAGTCTGGAGATAGATAAGTATATATCCATACCAGGGATCTGAAGATGTGATCAAAAACATATCTTCCTGGATAGGTGATTCTTCAGGCACAACGTCACCTAACTCAACCGAAAGTTCTGAAATAAGCTCTACGAAGACCAATGACTTTTTGGACTTTGTTGAAACGAAGTGTAAGTCAAACTCCTAGAGGATGACTATCCATCTACTAATTTTTCCGCCTATTACCCGTCGTGTCAACATGTACTGGAATGGATTCATGACAGCAATGACAATGGTCTTGTGAAACAGAACATAATGACGGAACCATTGAATAGCATGAATTGTTGCCAACACAAGTTTTTCGATATGAGAATAATTGAGTTTCGGTCCTACGAGGCCTCGGCTCAGGTAATAGATCACGTATTCTGAGAACAAATCATCCTCTTGAACTAAAACCATGCCAATGGTTGACTCTGCGGCAGCCAGATATAATAAGAAATCTTTGTTATAATTAGGTGGCCGTAGCAGAGGGGTCGTTGTGAGGGCATGTTTTAATGCATCGAAAGAGCACTGAGCGACATCGTCCTAGTAAAAAGGAATGTATTTATTTAGTAAGCGCATAAAGCCCTTGGTGATTTCGGCATAGTTGGCGATGAAGCGTCGTAAAAAGTTCGCCTTGCCTTGTAGACTCTAAAGTTGAAGGATTGGGCATGGGGGGGCAACTGGATTATTGCCTCCACCTTGAGAGGATCCACCATGATCCCTGTTGTTGATACGATGAAACCTAAAAAACATTCTGACGTTACGCAAAAGCTGCACTGGTTTGGATTCAAGCAAATCCTAAAGTAGCGACATTGTTCGAAGATTAGTCTAAGGTGTGTGGGATGATTCGTTCTCTTACGAGATCGTGATGCTAAATCATCTAGGTAGGCCTCGACTATATGCTTGAGATCATGAAAAGAAAAAGACACGGCCCACTGGAATGTGGCTCTAGCATTTTTAAGACTGAAAGGAATCTTACGATATGAGAATGTACCCCAAGGACAAATGAATGTCGTTTTGTGTTGGTCTTCAGGTTTGATTTGGATTTGATTATATCCTGAAAAAACGTCCATGAAAGAAAAGGCTTCGCAACCAGCACATTCATCAATGATTTGGTCAATGAATGGTGTTGGAAAATTATCTTTGGGACATGCCTTGTTCAAATCACGGAAGTCAGTACACACACAAATCGTGCCTTGTTTTTTATTGATCGACACAGGATTTGACACCCATTGGGTCAAATGGATAGGATAGATAAAACCTGCCTTTAGCAATTTCTCAACTTCAATCTTGATGGCTGCTGCTTTCTTAGGATTAATTGGGTGAATCTTCTGTCGAACAGGCTTGGCATCAGGATACATTGTGATTTCATGTTCAACTATTTTTGGATCGATGCCTGGTATTTCCTCATAAGATCAGGAAAAAATGTCACGGAATTCTTTGAAAAGATCCGTATAGATTTGAATATCTTTGAGGGAGAAATCCACTCCCACGAAGACGTTCTCTACGACGCCAGGGTTTCAGGAGATGTTGATTGGTATAGTTTCAATGATAGTTGCCATATTGCCCTCAGCATAAATTTCATGTGTAGCTAAGAGATTAATAGGACACGAATGATCTCCCGTCATGGTCACAGTAAATTCTCCTGCTTTGATTCGGCTTAACTCTGGGAGAAAATATAGTCTGTGATGAAGATCTTCCCAAGGTTTGTCCGGACTAGTCATTCCTTCGATTACTGCTTCATCAGAAAGCAAGACTAAGTCTAACGAATCAATGTTAGCGAGAGAACCCTGAGCCTAAATAGGATCTAGAAGTGGATCTAAATCTTGTGCAGGAGTCAGATCAGGGTTAGATGAATCTTGTTGGACTAAAGAGTACGCTACGTCATCGGAAGACAAGGGCATGGACATGCCTGGGTGCATTGTCTCATCCATCGTGGCCAATGGGGAAGGAAATATCCATGGATCCTTGAAGTAAGTCATGCAGAACGACAAAACTTGAAAAATCTCAACCTTATGGTGATTGGATATAAATTTGAAATCATCATGAGGAGGTGGATAATCGAAGGTACCCATCAAGGATGGGCACAAACCAACTCCTATATTGACGACACCTGGTTGAGGATTATCAATCATCGGGACCGTGGATGCCCCCAAAGCTGAGTCAGGTCTGTAGAAAGACAATTGACCGATGGTCACTATCCGGCCCTCGTGTGGAAACAAGAAGACCCGAAAAATTGTAGCAACCACAACTTGCATAGCATAAGTCCAACTCCATCCTAACAAGAGGTTATAGTCAAGGGGAGCATCGAATACCTCTACTTTGACACACACGGTCTTCCCTCCTAACTGGACGGGGAAAGAAGGAACAATGCCATGTGGTCGGAATGAACAACCGTCAAAAGTAGTGAGGAGAGTAGGTGATGGAGACAAAACGGGTTGGCCGATGGCCTTCCAACATGCCAACGACATAACGCATGTCAAGGAGCCCTCATCGACCACCGTGTGGAAGATATTCCGAGTAAATTTTTTCATGGGGTAAGCCACTACTATTTGAAACGCTACGTGGTAAGGAAGATGAGGTTTTAAGTCAGTTGTATCTAACATGATGGTACCTGGATTACAAGTCTCAGTAGAGCCCAAAGTGGTTAACAAAGCTTTCCTTTGAGAAGGGAAACTTTGGAGGACCTCCAAAGAAGACATCGCACAAGGGGTTTGTGATAAATCTTCCACCACAAAGTAGTTATGGGCGGCCCTTGCGTTTGGGTTATGAGAAGTTTTTTTAAATGCACCTTTTGGAATGCGTGTCATTGTTTCTCCTAACGTCTTCTCAATCTATAGAGGAGGATATGGGAGATCAACTTCTTTACCCTTCTCAGAAGCGCTTGGTTTACTATAATTGTACGCTCTAGTCGATATGAAAGCATCACCCCTAACCATATATGCGTTCGCAGATGCAGGGTTGTTCGGAGGCAGGTAGGTTTCTTGGCTGCCCCTTTCCATGCGTGCAGAGGCTTGAGTTAGATTTTTCCCATGTTGAAATGGATTAGTCAACATCGCCTACTATTGTTGCGTGACAAATTTTTGGGCCTCTGCAAGTCAAGGACATAGATGGGTCGGGTGGTATTCCGCACACAAGTTGCATGGATACCTCACCTTCCATTTTTTAGTGTTGTCCCTGCCAGCATTATCAGTGTTTTTTTTGTCCCCCTTACCCTTCTTTCGTTGTTTTTTCTTCCCTTCAAGCTGCTGGGTGGCCTTTGGGTTAGTCGACTGCACTGTGTGTACTTCTGATGTTTTGGTAGAGGGAGCAACCAAAGCAGTAGTTTGGCTGGCCATTGTGTGTTGTATGGATAACTGTTGCAATTGCTTTATCAATTGCTCAGCGGGATTTGTTTGTGTTGAACCAACAATACCATCGACATGTGGTCCAACTCTCTGTCTAGTTTTATCCAATATTGAACATGGCGCATATGGAAAGATGTTGTATAATAAACCAGACTGAGAATAGATGAGCTCAAACTATGGAGCCCTCATGATGGCATCTTCTTCGGAGAAAAATCTGGATGTCGCGACGTCTTTGGATAACTGCGGGACCAAAGACTTAAGGAACCACTCAAGCAAGAATGCTAAGGGGACTGGTACCTTGATTAAACTCTTCCGGCGTCTCCATTCTCGGATGTGATCAGAGATATGGTCCATTGTTGTCTATTCAAAATTGTCGAGCAACTCTGTGCCAACATCGTATCTCACAGGTAACTAGAAATGGTTTAGGAAAGCCATCTCCAGTTCACCAAAAGAAGAGTATCTTGAGCGATCGAGCTTAATGTACCATTTTGCGGCATTCCCAATGAGAGTACGTTGAAACAATCAAAACTGTATGGATTCATCTTTCAATGAGTTAGATGAGCACCAAAGATGGAAGGTAGTCACATGATCTCCTGGATATTCGTTAGGCTTCTCTTCAAACTTTGGAATGTTCGAAGGCAACTTCGTCGGCATAGAAGGCCAATGCGGATTGTGACAAACAGGGTCATTCAACAACCTTGTCAAATCTGGCAAGTGTAAAGTCTCCAGGAACGGTAGTTTGGATTGCTGCTGATAACCTAGGAAAAAGGGACCTGGAGTTTGAATGGCACCAGGTTGCCAGGAAAAGTTTGGCTGCTGGCCCGGATTCTGGTAGAAACCATGGCCCTGGCCAGCATAAGGATTTTGTATATGTGGAGACATCATCGGCTAATTTCCCAAATAGGACATAGATGGTTGGGCATGCATTATATTCGAAGGACTTTGGGAAGGATTACCCCATGCTGGTCCCGTGGGGATAGACATAGTAGTTTGTCCGAGGTTCCATTGATTGTGGAACGAATTACCTCAGATCGACATTGAGGAGGGAATGAATCCTTGCCCTGAATTCCAAGGTCCTGCTAGGTTTTCCCCCTGTGCAGGAATAGTACCCTGCACAGGAGTAGATTGTCCAAAAATGGGGTTGCCCCCAGTCGGGAAAGCGGATGACGAGAAGGTGTTGTTACCAAATGTTCCATTCAAATAAAATAGTGTCGAACCTACTGGCATACTATGCGAAGGTGGTCCTTGATTCCCTGCTTCAAATAAACTATTGTGTGTAGGTTGTCCGGCGGATTGCTGATGTGAGACACCGAGTGAAGGGGACGAAGGAGGGATATGACCTCCTCTGTAAGGGAAAGCATTAAAGGGCGTAGGAATACCCCCCATGTGATCTTGTAGAGGAGCGCTAGAGCTCCCTACTCCCAGAACCAAAGTCTGTAAAGTGGAGTAGGAAAGTACAAGACTTGTACCCGAACTAGGCATCCCGTATGAGAACAGAGGGCCTGTCACACTTAGTGTGAAAGGGGTTGTGGCCGCTGCCAAAGACGGTATCAGACCACTGTGCGAAGTAGTTGCGGTCGAGACCATGGTGGCTCATACCAACAACGGTGGGTTAGGAGATGAAATATCTCTTGTGGTGACAACCGTGGTGGGAATTGAAGAATTCCCAGGAGTAACAACATTTGTTTCCATTGTTGTGTGCGACACTGTCTGGCGCTCGTAAAATTGAATTGGTACAATGAAAGGTGCCAAGAAATCAGTGGTTGGAGTTTCAACTGGTCCAAGAGCAGTTTCTTCATGGTCCAAAATGGTCGATTCCTATGGGGGTTGTTCGGGCACAATGGTTTGTAACCCGATCACTTCAAAAGACCCTTGTTGGTCTAGCTTTCTCCTTAATGGTGGCGGGGGTGGCTCTAGTGTAACCGGCGACAGGCCAAGAAGCCTTTGTGACCAGTGGAGCTCAGGATCCTCCACTGTGTGAGAATATACAAGATACTCTAAGGTAGTCTAAACGTTCAAAAGTAACACACACTAAAAAATTCCCTAGAAGATAAGACAAGCAAACACTAAATTAATTGGAAGAACAATTACAACAACCAACACTAGAGCAACTTACCGGTGCAAGTGCAACTCGAAGACGGAAGCACCCTCTGGGTATAATCTGCAAAGTGTGGCTCGATGTCTGTCCTAGCTACCGCGGTAAACCCTTGCAGTCACCTATGTATGTCCCTAACAAAGATTGGCAACTAGGTTTCCAGTGCGCGAAAAGTCACCAGGCGGGTACAGTTGAAAGTCGGGTAGACCACAATGAGCAGCGTATCGAGAGAAAATGGTCTGGAAGACAAATGAGTACCTCGAATGGATTCAATACCCACTAAGCCCCGTGGAAAATGAAAATGATGGAATCCCAAAACAAGCCCTCTATATGTGTTCTCCACTACGATTGGTCCAGCTTTGGAGGGGTTATCTCCACTACCTTTCTGCACGCAACCTCGTGTTTATCCCCTGTGTTAGAGGGGGGTCCTGGATAACTTTCATGACACTGGACTTAGACACTCCCTATCTTAGACTCCAATGTTTGATTTTAAATGGCCTTGAAGAGTTTCCTCTCCAATCTAATCCAAGGCCCTAGTCCTGAACTAGTTGGTGAACCCTACAAACATAAAAGTCTAGTATATTTTAAATTTAGCGTTAATTTTATGTCTTTGTCTCACGTCAAGGGGTATGAAGGTGAAACTGATGATGTGAAAGTGATGAAAGAGAAAAATGAATAAAAAAGCTGGAAACAAAACTTTTACTTAATGCAAAATTTCAACAACTTTTCAAAAAAAGTTTTTTTAACTTTTCTAAGATTTTGGACAGCAAACTCAAAAGAAATTTCACTCGACTACGAGCTACTTATGATCTAAGTGAACTGAAAAAACTTCTGAAATAAATGACTTTTCCCTGGCTAATAATGTAGAAACACACTTTTCAACCAGACAAGAAAATGAAAAGAGATTTTTTTATTTAAATGCTAGTAAAGCAAGAAAGGAAAAATACCAACAAGAAAAAAACCAAGAATTTTTTTTTTGGCCTAATCGCAGATCACAAAGAATCAGGTCAAAAATCACACAATAGCAATTTTAAAAATGACTCTCACACTTGTCTAAAAACCTTAAAAATTATTTTATTTTTATGACAAATTTTTTAACTGAGAAAAAGAAGGCTAAGGGTAAGATTAATCCTAAGCTACCGATTTCTCAAACAAAGATTCAAACACCCGAGAGGAATAATTCTTATCAAGGGAAAGGATGAGTGCCTTACCCTCAACAAAAATTATCCTGTACAAGCATGCGACTGTTAATCAAACAACATGCATGCGAACACACGTTGGATAGAGACAGAGGGCGTGTACACGCCGGCTGACCTTGTACAGGTCGCGTGTATATCTAAATTCTGAGAAAAAATGAAAACAGACAAACCAAACCAGGAAGAGACCACTGATATTGATAAACAGGATCCCTTGAAGGCTTGGACACTCTTTTTGATAGAAAAACAAATAATGTAAGGAAAAAATTATAAGGAAAAAACAATCTGAGATAGGATTGCTAACAAGCAAGACTCAGACAGAATTCTAGAAAACCCCTTGAGAATGTGTGATTCTGACAGGGAAGAGGATGAATACCTCTGAAGTTCTCTGAACTCTACACACTACTGCTACCTCTTCAGCTAGCATTCACACGCGGGCTGTAAGAGAGTAGGGCACGGGCACACACGTGCATACCTTATACAGGCCGCGTGTACCTTTGTGGGTCCCGAAAAACACAGTCAAGCAAATCAGAGAAAGATTGTATGGAAAACTAGACTCTCTGCTAGCTCAGACCTTATAGAAATTAAAAGAAAAAATAGGCAAGAAAAACTAGTCTTTACTACCCAAAAACTAAATATTCCAGGAACCCTAGAGAGTATCCCCAATACGGTCGCCAATTCTGTTGTTGGGAAAATCTCCCTATGGACTAGCAAATAGAGTTCATACTTTTCATGCAGATATGACCAAAGAGAAATTACTTTCTACCTTCATCCCTAGATTTAAATCCCCTTTTCTTAGTAAATGCATGGAAAGATCAACCTACCTCGTTCCCGACGTTTGATGTCGATCCTCTGTTGTGCTTGATTACTTGTTCACAATACTCCTTCCAAAGCTGACCAGCATTCAAGACAAGCAACAACTATGCATGCATACTACTTATATACTAACGGGTTAGAAATCCAAACATATACTGATCAAACTATAAACAGTTCATGATTTGGGACGAGAAAAGCATTTTCTTTATTACTTTGAATGAGTCAACTTACAAAAGCTGAGACCGACCACTGCTCCTTGAACCTGATCCTAGGATCCTATTCTTCTGTCCTCCAACTGCTTTTCTTTGAATCGCCTTTGGCATAAGGAAAGGCTAAAGGGTTGGGACAATGGGAATACGTAAATGGGTAGAGTTTCTTTGTTATATTTTTCCTCCTCCAAATGGGACCCCTACCCCTTCTTTTATAGGCTAGAAGGAGATAGGTATTTGGACGAACCCTCGGCCATGCATGGCTGGGAGTTTCAGTTAACTCACCTATAGCTTTTTGTTCTGTCGGCAACTTTCCTTTTTTCATGCTTTTGTCGGTCCACATGGGTTGTTTTGGGTCAGCCAGCGTGTAAACGCATGCAGTAATGGATTAGGGCGCGTGGGCCTTTATAAAAGAGGATTTTGAAAGAGTTTTTCAATAGTGCTTTGGCAAATAAGGGATATGAGTTGGTCTGATGCCAGGTAAGCATGTGTGGTGAAATTTAGGGTTATAACAACTACAACACAAAATCCTTTTCACAGTCTCTTACAGACACTTTCACTTAGCCTTGCAAGTCTCAAACAATATGCACAAAGCATTTACAACTATCACTTACACTTAGCAAATTGGCCTCATTACCTTTAGCACCGCCTACTTACATCACCTATATTTCTATTTATACATTACAAAATGGCTTAGGCATGGGTAAACCCATGGGCTGATATCCCCATACCGATTACATAAGCCCAGAACCCAAAAATCCCTAAATAAGGGGCTGAGATCCTGCGATCTCCGCTTCGACTTTTTCTCAACCTTCGACAACTTGTCGAAGTCACAAAATAGGTCAACCTTGACCAAGGATCTCCAAAACTTGGTTAAGGGCCAACATGCCCCTAACACTCACCTATGACTCATCCCGAGTCACTCTAATCTGGGTAGATCTCCCTCAAAATCCTCAAGCTTGACTTGAGCTACTTCGACCTACTATTGCGCCAAGGCCTCCTGCTCGACGAACTCTTGAATAATTGCCTCATTCACAGGTCCCTCTAAGCTTTGTTCTACTGAAGTGACTACTTGTTCCAGCTCTTCTCCTTGGCCTTCAATTTCCTCAAACAAATCACAATCTTCATCCTGTACTGGTTGGAGCCTCTGAGTCATGTCCATTACTTTTTTCTATATGGTATGGACCTGTTTTTGAGTAGTGTGGTGTTCTTGGGATATTTTCATTCTTTCATTTGTTGACAGGAGCTTCAACTATGCCTGTACTGTCACCGCTTGCTGCTTTTCTTCCTGGAGTTGTGACTCCAGTGTCTTTAGTTCAGGGTCCTCAGTAAGTCACTCATAATTTTGCGCACTTCTGCTGCTAAGATGTTTACATTCCAAAGCTAATGCTCTAATCCTCTCAACTGCACTCTAGGCAGTCGCTTCTCTTTGGTCTCACACGTCCTGCAGAGTACTTGGTATTGTTTGTAGCTCAAGATCTGCTATTCTCTGTTGAAGTTGTTGGATGGCTTCAACAAGTTGCACTACTTGATTCTCCACTGGGTCTTCCTCCTTTTTCTCTAAGCCCATCACAGAGTGAAGTTATCTACTGACTGCTTATTTTACTCCAACCTACTCCGCGAGAAACTATTCTTTCTCTTGCTGGATCTGCTCTTTCTCCTCTTTAAACTTTTCTTGGAGGTCATCCTTCTCCTGCTGTGCAACTCGACGTTTCTCTATCACTTCCTCTTAGGCTTGCTTCAAGGCCATTATGTCCTGTTTTGTTTCTTCATTTGCATGACGAAGCCGAGCTTTGGTCACATCGGCTAGTCTGTGAATTTGGATAGGCTCATCTCCCAACTTTGTTCCTTCTGATGGCGGGGGCACAGTGGACACTGCACGACTAGAGTGAAGGGCTTGTTGTACCCCTCGCAGTTTCGTTTCAATTTTTTCATACATGGTCTCTTTCTTAGCTTCATTTCTCTGCAAAAGATCTTCTGAGGCATCTGATACAACTACGATGATGAATTCTAAGTCATCGAGTGTGAGCACAGTGTGCATCTTAGTCTTACTAGATTTTGTCTTCTTCCGTGATGTGGGTTTCATGGGAGAAACCTTTCTTTTGTTAGACGACTCTGTGTCATCAGGGGGATTCTGTGGCGGTTTTACTTCACCTTGCTTCTACTGATCTTCTTTTCCATTGTTCTCTTCTTTGTATACTTCATCATCACCTCCTCCTCCAGGTGATTCTTAAGAAGTTTATTTTGATGCACTGCTCAACTGTTGGACCTCTTCTATCTTCTTCCTTATGTTAGTTCCAGGTGTATCATGCCCTTCATAAGTGACCATCGGGCTTTCGATTATTTCAGGATAGGACAGTTCTGCGGGGTCAACAAGGATAAGGAGCTATGTAGGCCATTCCTTAGTTATTTCTTCTAGGTCCTTCTCTGTGATTTTGTAGTAACTCTGTAGTAATTATTTGTGTTCATCTCCGTGCACAGTGATGTAGATAAAGTGTCTGTCTGCGTGGAACTTCACAAATGTCCTGAACTTGTGTAGGGTGTTCGACGTTATATGAGGGACAACCTCAATATCCCTCTTTAACTGCAGGTAGTAGGTGTGGAACACCGCGTTTGACTGCTATTTTTTTCCCATATCGCTCAAATACCAGAGCGAAGTGAACTTCGCGGCTAATGGATCAGATAGCTCTATTTCGGGAAGGTCGCACCCTCCGGCATCTCCTAATCTATGAATGCGATGAGGATCAACAGGAAACTAAAATGGAACTCATAACCCTGATACTGATATTCGTGACAGTCTTGGTCTAACTGGTTCACTAAGTACTTTGCCCAGTTCATTTGTAGCCCCTCCATCCATTTTCCTACGAGGTCAACAACAAACCCTATGACCTGCGTGGGTCTGTTCTTCTGGACTAGATTACCATCAATCAACTGGAAACCAAGGTGCATTATTCCATTCTGGATGGAGGCTACCTTGTAGCCTCGCTTCCTCTTCTCCACATCGCCATATGTATCTTTAATCTTCTCCGGCATGGTGCGGTCTGCAACCTTCCCTAGGTAAAAGTCTTGTGGGTCTGGTCCCTGCATGCTCAGTCTGGTGATCCGATGACTCAACGCCAGGTCGATGGTGATGCGTCTGTCTAGCCACAGGTAGCCACCATGTAAGCTCGAAAGCAGTAGCTTAACACACATGTTAACCTCTTGGTGCCTTCCAAATTGGGGTATTTTCATCATGTTCAGAATAGTGGACTGCGCGAGGTCCATAGTCCATGGTTGGGGGATTATCCTCGACTTCTTTCCCTTCTTCCTAGTCAAATAACTGTGAGGTGAAAGCATCCTAAAGTTCTCCTGGTCTCCCAAGTTGAATTCGTTGATCTTCAACGTCATAATCTTATCCTACTGAGACTTGCCTATGCATATCCCCTTCGGGAGGTACGCAGTAACCAAGGTATAGTCGAAGGCCCTAAGGACACTGTCACGGTTCACTACATCGACTAGAGGTGATATGTATTCGGGCATGATGGATGGGATTAACTTTGCGTTTTCCAACTCATCTTGACGCTTGGTTCTTTTCTCGGCAATATCTTGGGATGGTCCGAATCTGCAAGCAGTCGACGGGGAGGCTTGCACTCCTCTTGTCGATGAAGCTTGAATTTCGACTGACATCACCTTCTTAGCCATAAGTTTGATTAGAAATTCTTCGACAGAATTTTCTATCACGTTGAGTTCATCCGACATGCATGCTCAATATCGGATAACTCAGGTCGATGAACAAATCCTCAATGCAATAGAACAGGTAGCGAAGTCTCAGTAAGAAAAACATAATAACAATGAGTTCTTTTGTTGGCTCAGATACAATTCATGAAAGTGTGCTTGATGCAATAGTCGACAGAATAAGTAGACAACAATGTAACAGATCCCTCCAACGGACAAGAATTCTTCATCAATGTAGTTTTGTCTGTTACGGCACGGTCACAACGGTCCGATGGAGAGATTTTTTATCATAACTATTGTTCTAACCATTCAGAAACATCAATCTAATGGTTTTAATGCCTCCAACGGTCATATCTATCTGCCATGGCAAAGTGCCAATCCGAGATGCTCTGATATTCCGACTAAGTTCAAATTCTGGAGACCTTAATTCTGCGAAGTTTTATCTGGAACTTCCTGTAATTTCTCTAACTTTTTTTTCTTCTTGCTAAGATTTCTAGACTTCTTCCCTATGATCTATGTCTCAGTATTCCTCTTTCCATTTTGATTCTGATCTCCTCTTGGCATAGTAGCTTCACTTTTTTGGTGATATTTCCTAGGGTTCAAGGGAAATACTTATTCTCTGTCGGGGGTAGGTTCTCTACTCTCTTGTACAGACAGGTGTTTCAAGTCTTCTTGTGTTCTTTCAACTTCGACATCCAAGTTTATGGTTATGAATATCTTCGACCTATTCTCTTGTTCTTCGATCAAGTGCGCTATCCTCCTAGTCATGAAATATTTTAATTCTTTTGTTTTATGTTCTAGAGCTTCCTCTTCTTTTCTTCGGGTCTGATCTTTCTCAATCCAGGGTTTTCCTAGTAACATAACAAATGGGGTGTTGTTCTCAATAAATTTAACAACCTCAAATTCTTCCTCCGTTGAAGTTCCATGAGCACTCATAGAGGTTTGGGTAAGTCTTCCACATAGGGTTATCATCTTTCCTCTAAATAATCCTATTCCTCCCAATGAAGGAATCATAACAGGCTTTCCTAAAATTTCCCAAGTTATTTCTATCATAACATTCACTTGTGTTTCCTTATACAGAACACAGTCTATGTCAAAGTCTCCTATTCTTGTTTCTATGCACTCTTTCTCTTTGAAGATCTCTGATAAGTTTATATCTCTATGGTCATTCATGGTTTCTTTCATTTGTAGTAATATAGTCTCTGATTCTTTTTGGGGTTCTACCATGGTCTCAGTTTCTTGGCCTTCCTCAGGGTTTTCTTCTCTCATATTTATTCTTTCGACCTTAGAAATAATTCTAGGGAAATCCAAAACTTCATGGTCCATAGCTTTACAACAAATACAACTAGGTCTTCTACTAGGGCATGCCTTAGCAATATGTCCCGGTCTTCTGCAACTGTAACAAAGAGTTAATCCTCTCTTTCTCTTAAATGATCCCTATCCTTTCTTGTACTGCGCACTAGGATCATAGTGACCAACCTGCAGAAAATTATTCCAAGGATCCTACCTCCATTTGTTAGTCCAAACATTCTTTCTATGCATAGGAATAACATATCTTTCATTATTTCTATTAGATCTACTCATATCAAACCTTATTTCTTCTAGATGTGCCCTAATTTTTATACTAGGACAAAATTTATCAAACATACCTAGATCCATACTTTCGAAACAAAATTTTCCACTTATCTTACCTTTATGAGAGAATAAAGATTTCAGATATTACCTCTTTTTGACAAAAAAAATCATTGATCTTACCTATTTTTCTTCAGATCTGATTCCTTTCTTAGCATAGAGCTTCACAGTCAAGTAGAATATTACGCACTTAAAGCAACAAATCTATGCACAAAGCCTTCTTTCTTTTCCTCAGTTCCCAACAATCAGAGTTTCAAGTCCCAATAACAGAACCATTTGTTGGTACAAGGGCATACCTAGGGTTCAATGCTTCAACAACGTGCCAACAAAACCCTAACTATTGGCCCTTTCGGCAACACCTATGAAGCAGATGAAGTCTCACCGGGGGTAGAGGCAAGGGTGGTTGTAGGACTCAGATGTATGCAACCTAGCTGGGACACAGATATGCGATCACAACACCTTAACAAATAACTTAGCGGTTGTCATTCATTATTACTTAGCCTTTGTCTACAATGTAGATAAACCCTAATTACAACGCAACACAATATTCAACAACATTCAACACATTCAAGCACTAAGAACATCAACATAGATTAGATCTAGCATCTTATTCACATCATTAGGCACTAAGCTATCATATTCATCTAAGCATATGTCATTGCACTAAACATTAATCATATGAACCATAAAACAACCATAATTCATAAAGCAACCACAACACAGGATATACGTGGTTCACTCCCATCCTGGGACTACATCCACAAACTCTTATTCTCTTTATTGCTTTCTATCAATCATCTACATGCACAGAGCCACAAGATCCTACTCCACACAAGACAGGAGATCTACGTGCACTCCACCAGATCCTCCTTCCTCGAGCTAGTTTACAACACAAAAACCTTTTCACAGTCTCTTACAGACACTTTCACTTAGCCTTGCAAGTCTCAAATAGTATGCACAAAGCATTTACAACTATCACTTTCACTTAGCACATTGGCCTCATTACCTTTAGCACCTCCTACTTGCATCACCTAGCTTTCTATTTATACATTTCAAAATGGCCTAGGCATGGGTAAACCCATGGGATGACATCCCCATACCTATTACATAAGCCCAGAACCCAAAAATCCTTAAACAAGGGGTCGATATACCGTGATCTCCACTTCAACTTGTGCTCCACCCTCGACAACCCATCGAAGTCCCAAAATAGGTCAAACCTAACCAAGGATCTCAAAAACTTGGTCAAGGGACAACAATATGGTTGGACCAGGGTTTTTTATGTGAACCAGATATCTAACTCAGGTTTGTGTGGAAATTAAAATAACTAAAAAAGAGGAAAAAAGAATGGGAACGTCAACTGAGGTATGATAGTCTACGTAGACTTGAACAGTTGGAGGAGGAGTTACACACAAATTACCTTTCTTCCCCGCAGGATGGGAGTGATTTGTCTTCTGAAAGCCTTATAAAATTTTTGGAAGAGGAACGAAATTCTTTGCTCCTTCTCAAGGAAGAGCTCTGGAGACAAAGGAGTAGAGCGACTTGGCTTAAAAGTGGTGACCAAAACACTAGATTTTTTCATAATTTTGCAACGACGTGCAAAAACAAGAAGTATATTTGGGAAATCTTAGATGAGGATGGAAATCATCATAGGGGTTAAGTGGACTTAAAAAGTGAAGCAATGATACATTTTAAAATATTTTTTAAAATTGGCATCTTGCCTTCCCCATCAGATCAAGATTATACAACCAATATCTTTCCTTGGTTTGTTGATGAGGAGGAACACAATATTCTAGATCGGCCTTGCACAAAGTCAGAGATTTGGGAGATACTAAAGCATTTTTCCAAAGACAAGAGTCTAGGCCTTAACGGCTGGACGGTGTAATTCTTTACTCAGTTCTTTCAATTACTTGGTGATGATCTGTTGGAACCAGTGGAGGATATCAGAAGTAGAGGAAATGTCCATATCTCTTTAAACTCTACTTTTTTTAGTGCTGATTCCAAAGGAAAAAAATCCTATGAGCTTCAATGACTATATACCTATTTCTCTCTACAACCTTTGTTATAAGTTGATTGTGAAGGTGATTTCAAAGTTGATTGCAAAGTTGATTGCAAATATACTGAAGTCAATCCTCTCAAAATCACTGTCAAGTGAACAACTCGACTTCTTAAAAGGTAGGCAGATACTGGATGCTATTAGGACCGCTCAAGAATGTATTCACACTATAAAATAGAAAAATCTTTAGGCTCTTATTTTAAAGTTGGATCTAAAAAAATATTATGATTGTGTTAGTTGGGACTTTCTCAGGCTGATTTTGATTAAAACGGGTTTCAGTTTACTTACCATAAATTGGATCATGATTTGTGTTGTCAGTTCATCCTTTGTTGTTATAATTAATGGGGAGGTATCTTCCTTCTTTCAGAGTGATAACGGTCTGAGACAAGGCTGCGCACTGTCACCTTTATTATTCATTCTTGTCATGGAAAGTTTTAGTTTGTTGATGAAGAAAGCCTAGGGTGAGGGCATTTTTTCTAGGGTGAAAATATCTCGTATTGTTAAAATTATCCATCTTTTTTTCATAGACAAAATTTTAATTATGTCAAGGGCCACCTTGGAGGAGTGGAAGGAGATAAACTGACTCCTGAAGATTTTTTGTGGTGCTTCGGGCCTAAAAGTAAATCTGAGTAAATTGACCTTTCATCATTCGGGTATCCAAGGAGATTTACTGGAAAAGTTAAAAGATGTATTCTCCTTCAAATTTACTGATCTGGCGGAGGGATTTAGATATTTGGGATATTTTTTAAAAGAAAAAAGTTAAATTTTGCAGACTGGCGATGGCGCAGTTCAAAGATTGAAATCAAAATTAGTCACTGGTGTAATAGGTGGTTGTCTATTGGTGGGATCTTTATTCTAATTAAATATTTCCTAGAATCACAGTCTGTATATTGGATGGCACTCAAGATGGTTCCTAGATTAGTTTTAAATAAAATCCGATAGCTGATTTTTTATTTCCTTTGGTCTGGAGGTGGTTTGACAAAAAATTATCATCTTTGTTGTTGGGAGGCGATCTCTAAACTGAAGTTTATGGTGGCTAGGGACTTAGAAACTTATTTCACTTTAACCTGGCACTGGATTCCAATTCATTGTGGAGAGTGTTAACAAAACAAGGGATCTGGTATAAGGTAATAAAGGATAAGTACTTTCCTTATACTTCTGTCACCACTTGGCTTAGATCGGCTATGACAACTCAACCTTTGGCCTCAAAAACTTGGAAAAACTTAACAAAGTTCCTTCCTCTCATCACTCATTGGCTTATTTGGTTTCCAGGTAATGGTCAATCAATTCTTTTCAACCATTCTGGGCAATGGTGCTTTATCTTTTCTCTCTCCAGATCTCTTAGTAGTGCTGAAAGATAGAAGTCTTAGATACCTCTATCAAGCTAGGATACAAAATACTCAGGGTTTATATATTGATCAGTGGAAAAGTAGCATTGATATGGGCCTGTTGGGTGCTCTTTCATCTGAGTGGAGCTCCTTCTGTAATTTTCTTATGTGTTCGGGGATCCACCTTCAAAACAGTGAAGATCTCCTTATTTGGATCGACAATGATAACTCGGGCTGCCTCTCTGTCAATTTTTTTTATTTAGCATTACAACAAAATCTTTGGAAATGCTAGGTATCAGGTTGGAGGTGACATTTATGGTCATGGGACATTGCTTTGAAGATCAAATTTTTCACTTGGCTCTCAATGGAGGATAAAATTCTCACTTGGGAGAACCTACTTAAAAAGGGCTGGGAAGGACCAAGTTTTTTCATTCTGTGCTTGTGCAGCTCGGATTCAGTTATGAACCTTTTTATTTATTTTACTTTCACTCTTCAGGTGTGGCATAAGTTTTATTATTCACTCCATATTAACACTTTGTGGGAAGGCGACTCACTATCAGACTGCTATGCCAAATGGATAAAAAAAGAATGGAACTATAGAACGTTTCCTTCCTTGTTTCGTTGGTGCATTTGGGTGGAAAGAAATAATTTTTTTTTTGAAAATCGTAATTCATCTATACAGGTGGTGTTTCAAAAATCTTTAGGTCTTCAAAAATTAGAAGAAGTAAAGGGTTCTTGAAGTGGTAAGGGTCCTCGTATACAAAAGACTCCATTTTTTACTATGAAAAATATAGGTTGGTTCGATGGTGCAGCAAAAGAAAATAGAAATCTAAGAAGACCAGGGGGAGTCATCAAAGTCAATGAGGATACGAGCTACAAATGGGCTCTTAATTGTGGTCCTGGGACCAATACAAGGGAAGAAATATTAGGGGCATGTGTGACCTTATCATTGGTAGTATGACTGGGACTAGATCAACTACAAGTTTTTGGTGACTCTAAAGTCATAATTGAGTGGCTAAATGACAGGGGAAAATTAAATGCACATGCCCTTCTGGGTTGTATGGAAAAGATTAGGGATTTAAAAAAATCGTTTAAAAGCATCAACTTTGATCACTTATTCAAAGAACAAAATTTGATAGCTGATGCTCTTTCCAAAAAATCCTTGAAATCCCTAGAAGGAATGATCACCTACAACAAATGGATCGAATGACATGAAGGTCCATATAATTTGCAACTTTATTAAGGATTCTGGCTCTTGCAATATTTCTGAAATTCATTTTTGATCCTTTGATCTATGTATCTTCCTTAGGAATTATGCAGAATCTTAGTTAGCTTTTTTATATTTTGTTCTTATTTAAAATATGCTCTCCATTTTCTATTTTGTGGGAGCTCATGCTATGGCCTGGATACATTCACATAACTGTCATGGATTCTTATCCTTCATCTAAGAGATGGATTCATATTCTATACCCGAGAAGGAACACACTCTTTTGGTGGGGTTGGGAGAATTATTACTTTAGCATGACTGATCATTATGTAGAAGTGACTTGTAAATGAAAACACTATATATATCAATATATTGGGAAATTTGCTGCTGGAAAAAAAGGTTCAAAAATGAGATCATTGTATTATATGAGAGAAGTACACACCTACTGCAATTTTGTAGTTGAGTCGACAAGTCAAATCATATCACACCTAATGGTTTCTTATTCGACTATGATTCCCATGTTTCTTTATTGTGTTCTATCCAATCCATTTCATTTCCCATATTTTCTCCTTTGTTTTTCCAATCATGTTCATAGAAATACTTTTGAGGTCCCCTATTCCAGGGTTCTATGGAAAGTTTGTGGGTGGATAAATGCTTGCAAAGGACTAAGAGGTGGTCATGCAAATAATGACAAGAAGAACAAAGGTGGTTGAGTAAAGGAGAACACAGGTGGTTGCATTTCATTATGAACCTTTTTTTTCTTATAATTTATGATGCATTTTTGCTCCTCCAATGTAGTTCCTTTTTTTTTTTTTTTATGTTTCTCCTATTGTAAAATAGGCTCTCAATGGTGGAGTGATGGTAGCATTCAACAAGGAAATGATTTTTATCCAACGATCAGTAATTGAGGGAGGGATCGAAAACAAGGGCCATGTTCTTTTTAGTAGTTTTCATTTTTTTCATTTTCGAGATTTGTAAGGCTAATTTCCCTTTTCTTTCACAAATTTAGATTTTACCATCTTCATATGTTTATGCATGTGTTTGTATGGATGAACATGCCATAGAGAGAGGTTAAACTTGGAGTCTAATGAAATCAAGCATGTGTATGTCAAGTTTGTATGGATTTTGTTTGATATTTTAGGGCTTCTTGGTGTACTATAGAAAAAATAAAATCATTGCTATAAAAAAGTTTTAGATATCCGAGAAAAAAACATATTTCTCATGATGAAGACCATTTATTTCAAGGTTGATTTTGTGTTCCTCTTTTTCTCAAAATTTTCTTAGGGGTTTGTTTATTTTTGTCCCTTTTTTTTAATTAGATAAATGGGTTCTCTAGATTTGCAAAGGTTTAATCTTCTTGAAACAATTTGACATTGAATGCAATGGATTTGTGAATATGTTTTGATATGTGAGTTTCTTTTTTAATATGCCTTAGTTTTGATTATTTGTGCTTTGATCTATTCACACGATTCTTGTTTCATATTGTAGATTCATCTATATATTTATTGTAATCTAATTGGATATATATATATATATATATATATAATCAACTCCAAAAAGGTACCAAAATGGTCTATGGTTGACTAATGTCTTGTTAAGCTCCAACTAACTACATAGAATTAGAATTGTGAATTAAGTTGATAGAATATCAATCATATGGTGATAGTAATGATTATATCATCATCATTGAGAACGAAAGCTATGTGAAAGGAAACATGGTAGCCTCAAATGACTATGAGTAAGCTATGGTAATTAATAATATCATAATGGACAAGCTTGAGCCTCTCTTTTTCTCCTTCCAATGCTTTGAGATGCTGAGACTTAGACCCATAATATGCACTTGACAAATGTTGTTGGAAATTTATTTCCATGAATGGAGTAAGAATACTCATGTAATACACCTATATGAATCCTTCCTATATGAATCCTTGGGAATAATGTGTGTATATTCATGCTTCAAGTGAAAAAGCCCCATTCAAAAGATGGCAAGGCACCAAGTATGTGAGATTGTGAGTCTTGTTGAAGAGAGACTAATAAGCATGTGGTAAGTATGCTAATATTTGATTTATAATGGAAATATTAAATAATTATAATTAACTAATTAGGCATACTTGGGGGTAATACTTCCTAGGATCACCATCAAAGAAATGAACCAACAAGAGGTGAAGTGGGGAAAGTCCCATAAGAAATAATATTTATTGCTTCTCCCAAGGGTATTTGTCCCAAGTCTGCCTACCCTTTTTTTCTTATTATCCCTTTGATTGTTTTCCCAATATTCTTAGAAGGGCACAGACTCTCCATGCAAGTGAAGAATGCATGCAAACTCTTTGAGAATGAAATTCTCTCATTGATTCACTAATTCCCACATGCCATTAAACTAAGAAGAGATCAAGATCTAGCATGAGAATACTTACACATTGACCATTGTAGCATATATTGTGTGAGGAGTCCAGGGAAAACCATAAACATGTTGGGATAAGTTAGTTAATTGATATTCCTTTCATGGAGTTGATATCCTACTAAAGATAATGTAGGATTGAATTCCTTGATAATTAGAAGAGATATGGCATGAATATGAGCCATGAAGTGGAGAGAAACATTGTCCTTGTAGCTAAACCTTTATTAGGACTTCCAATAAGAGGTATTGTGTTGGGAATATTTTTACATAGAGATAGTGGGAAGAATGTTAGGATATTTAGACACTTAGGAGTTAGTTAAGATCAACTTGGTCTAATGTGTCATTAGGTAAAAGTCTATTTCTTAGTGTGTTTTTTTAGTGTGCATTAGTATGCATTTGTAGTTAGGAAATATGATGGTCACGATATGTTACTGACATAGAGTTGTATAACAACTCATATTCTCCTCTTTATTTACAACTACAATGATCTGTGGCTTAAAACCTGATTGTTCCATGATCTCTATTTAAATAGCACGGAGGGTCATTTGTTGATGATCAATTGTGAGAAATTTTCTCGTAAATCTCTTTGTAATATTTATATTTTGCATTAATAAATTGCTCCAAGTGGTCATGTTGGATGGGACTATGGATGTTTCTCCGTAGGTATTTTACCACATCAGAACATCAATTTTGATTTTTAATCTGGTTGTGTGAGTGGTTATTGAAGGTGTTCATCCTCTATTGGAATACATGTTGTTGGAAAATTGATTTTCATTGATGTCAATGTTAGAGGAAGTATATAAGCCTCTAGAAGTATTGGGTATAATTGAAGAAGTCTCCAAAGTAGTCCCCTTGTGGCATAGATTTAAGCATGGCCCTCATGAGAAGACACTTTGAAGAAGTCTATAAGAAACCCGAAGTTGTGGTCATGATGCTTGAAGTTGGTGAAGGAAAATGAGGTTGAAGAATACTTCAAGTATATACAAAACCCTCATAGATGGATGGTCCTTGTCATGTCATTTCCAACAATAGGTGGTATTCCACGTGGTTCCTCATGGATGAGGAGTTATGAGATCATGGATTTAGAAGCCCCAAAGAATGGTTAAGAATCCCCTAGACAATTACAAGTTATTAATTAAAGGGTAAGGTGGTTGTAACAAGAAGTCCTAGAATTAAGGAAAATTTTACTTAGAAAAAGTATATATACACCACAAGAAGTCTTTCAGAAAGACACACACAAGTTCAATGATTATCTATATTTCAAGTGATCTTTTGGTTTATCTTTCCAAACATATATGAAGTAGAGAAGCTTGAAGTAGTGAAGTTTGAGGTAGCGAAGGGAAGCAAAGAAAACTTCGCAAACTAAATTTCTGAGGCTATACGTGGGTCACAATGGAGCAGGGTGTGGACATATGTAGTTCACAGTGGAGAAAATCACAGGCATATGAAGTTTGGAAGTACATAGCTCATGTACATGTGGAAAATGGCTTGAAGACGATGATATATCTTGTTTGTTGAAGACGCTATGCACCAGGTTGGTTTGTTGATATGATATTATATGCACCAAGTTTTCTTCATGAGTAAAGGTATATCTTTTATGTTCTTTCTTGAGGCTTGTATCATGAATGGTATGGCACATGCTTAAGGAATTTCTTAGAGGCCCTTTGATTTAGGTTCACGTCTTGGTGATTTTGATACATGCTTGAGACATATCCTCAGTACATTGTGTATGGTTTTTATCGTTAATTGTTAGAGGCACATCTTTGTGATATTGGCATATATTTGAAGCATATACTTGGTATATGATCTTGGTTGATTACTTGAGGCATATTGTTGAGACATTGACACATTTTTGATACTTGGTATATGGTATGGTACAAGTTTAGCTACATGGTTGACGTACATGATTTGGTGACGGTTTTAGTGTCCATGTGAGTGGATCTGATTATAGTTTATTGATGATGGTATATCAATGACAGTGGCAGTGACAATGATAGTGACAGGTTGATGTGATAGTGGTAGTGACAATAATAGTGACAGGTTGATATGATAGTGACAGTGACAGGTTGATGTGACAATGTTTGTTACAGGTTGATCAATGGTAGTGACAATGAGTTTACACTTATATTTCAGGGCAACAGGACGGGGAAAGTAAAGGGGGTTATAGCCTCCTTCCGGTTGGCATCATAGAACTCAGGGAATTGGTGCTTCCTTTAGGTTGGTGGCTGCAAATCAGGGGGTCATATCCTCTTTTCGGTTGGTGTTGGAGAACTCATGGAGTTGGTGTTTCCCTGAGGTTGTTGCCTGCAAATTAGGGAGTTGGTGCTTCCTTCCAGTTGGTGTTGGAGAATTTGGAAGTTGGTGCTTCCTATGAATGTAATATTTGATATATAAGAAAACATTATGTCATTTTCTCCCATTTGGGTTTCCACGTAAATTCCGGTGTACCATGTATATTTGATTATTTTTTATGCTCTTTTGATTGATACTACTCATGATATTAAGATGATATACCGCTTATAAATTTAATGATTATATTTTTTGATTAAAAGAGGTAAATATTGCAAAATACTTATTCACCCCCCCTCCCCCCCAACCCCTTTTAGTATTCCAACAATTGGTATCAGAGCCAGGTTCATCAAGAAAATAGTCTAACCACTAGAAGGAAGATCATGGAGTATGCTAAGGTTAGAGTACCACAATTCAATGGATAGAACTATGCCTTTTGTAGAATACATATGAAAACATATGTACACACACATGGATTTGATGGCTGGAAATCAATAGTAGATGGATACACGACACCTACCACTCCTCCAACAGATAGAGATGGAAAGAAACTGGGCAAAAACAATTCAAGGGCTAAAAACTCTATTTTGAATGGTATTGATGAATCAATATTTAAAAAAGTGATTCATTATGACTCTGTAAAGGAGATTTGGGACAAAATCAAAAACATCTATGAAGGAGATGCTAAAGTAAAACGTTCCATGCTTCAAACCTACAGAGGCAAATTTGAACAACTGAAAATGAAGGAAGATGAAGATATTACAACCTACTCTTTGCAAGTTGATGAAATAGTGAATGCTATTAAAGGCTTGGCAGAAGAAGTTAAATAACTTATCGTTGTCCAGAATATACTAAGGTCTCTTCCAATGAGATTTGATCCTAAGATTTCAACACTAGAATAAAGGTCATATCTTGGTACAATAAGCATGGACAAGCTACATGGAATATTCACAATTTATGAGATGAGAACATAACATCATAATCCACCCAGGAAGGAAGCAAAGTTCAAGTCATCCAAGAAGGAAAAAAGAATAAACAGGAACCAAAGAAAAAACTAAATTCAGGTTGTAGCTACAACGATGATTCTGATGAAGATGAAGAGATGGCCAACTTCATAAGGATGTTAAAGAAAGGAACTGGCAAGTACAAAGGTAAGATTCCTTTTAAATGTTTCAATTGTGGTAAAATCGATCACTTTGCTAATAAATGTCCATGTTCTAAGAACGAAGAGAACGATGAAGAAGAAGTTATTAAGTTAGAAAGGAAATATCAAAAGGGACACAAGAGAAGAAACAAGATTTTTTTTTTCAAGAAATTTTTCTACTCAAAGGAGGATAGTTCATCATCAAATGAGGATGATGATAGTGACAGTGACTCAGAAAATGTACTTTTTATGGATTTTGAAAATGATCACGAAGAAGAAGGTGAAGTAGATCTTGAAGTAGAACTAATTTATGCTTTAAGAAAATTAAATAAATAGAGGAAGAAAAATAAATCACTCAAGTAAGAATTACTCAAGCTGAAAGAAAACTCTCAAAGCTATAACTTTGAAGAAGATCAACAAATGATTTTGAAGCTAAAAAACAAAGTTATCGACTTAACAAGAACTGTGACCTCAAAATGAGAACTCTTTCCCAAACCCCCCATATTTTTGCATAGAAAACATGAAAATCAACCCCCAAAATAAAAAATGGTGCTACCGGTAGTAGCACTATTTTTTCAAACGGGGTCAAAATTACAACATTTTTCAAGCATGGACTTCAAAACTCATACAATAGCTTATAAAAACCTTAAAATTAACACCTAAATAAAAAAGTGACGCTAACTAAAGCAAACAATTTTTCTAAACGTTAAAATTATGGCTCATTACGACCTAATTGAAACCCTGGTTTTGACAATAGATCCCTATGCAAAAAACAAACAAACCCAAAATTGGATACAAAATGGTCACTTTAAAATTTATTTACTAACATTTTTTTTCTTAAATTTACATTGAAAAATAAATAAATAAAATAAATAATAATAATAAAAAAATCTTAGCAATTTTTTATTTTAAATGAAGAAAAAAAATACATTTAAAAAAAATATTCATAACCCAAAAAAAAAACATTAAAAATAAATGGAAAAAAAACATTAAAATAATATGAAAAGAATTTAAAATTTCCCGAAAACAATTTAAAAAAAATGTGTGTTTTTTCAAGAATAGTAAAAAACGCTTAAAAATAGAATATATATATATATATATAAGAAAGAAGTGAAATTCAACAACAAAAAAAATAATTAAAATAAAAATAAAAATATAAACATAATCATTAAAAGCATTGAGGGTTGGTCAAAAGAGATTAACTGCAATATCAGAGTTAAACAAGGTTGTCCCTTGTCCCCTACCCTTTTTGGCATATACATTGATAAATTAGAAGAATGCTTGGAAAAAACAAGTTGTGTCGGCCCTACTCTCACTGGTATAGTCATCAATTTTCTTCTTTATGCCGATGATATCATTCTTATGGCAAGGAGTCCCCATGATCTTGAAAACCAACTAAGAATCCTCAAGGATTTTTGCTCCAATATGGGTATGACTGTTAGAAAGAAAATAAGAATCCTCAAGTATTTTTGCTCCCATATGGGTATGATCAAGTATCACTGATAAGACTAAGGTCATGATTATTAAATCCAATAAGATCCCTTATGATACCTTGGTATATGACAACAACAACTTGAGAAGTGACTCACACATAGTCTTGGAATTGATATTCACCATGTTTCTTACTAGGAATTATAGCATTGAGAAAAGATCATTGTAGGGATGAAAGCTTATTATGGGCTTCTGGAAAACCATTTTTGTAAATCAATTGATCTTTGAGTTGGGATAAGAAGAAACCTCTTTGAGACTCTGTTACACCAAGAGACTGATTGAGATCAGAATTGGCTAACTGATGATTCACAGAATAAAAACAAATGCTTGGAAGACAAGAGGCTATCTAAAATTGTTTCCAAATCAAGTCATAACCACCACTTAATTCAAGCGAGGATGGCATAAAGACTCTTGGTATTGGCTAAACTATTGGGAATCATGGAAGAAACTATTTCTTATGTGAAAAAGATACTCATTAAAATAAACGCTGTCAAAATTTAAGGAAAAAATGTGGTGTGATAAAGAGTTGGAGGAAAAAGAAAATTAAGGTATTATAAAGATGTAATCAACCCTAATCTAGAAGGATAGCAAAATTATTCATTTGTTTTGCCAAGTGTAAAGAAAAAATAAGCATCAAGATAAGAACAAATTCTCATGAACTCCATAATGAAACTCAAGGCTATCAATTCCTAAAATGCCATGGATGAAAGAGTGTGTCACCTTTGTGACAATTAGAAGGTTGAAGATGAAAACACTTCTCTCTTAGATTGTCCAACCTATACCCATATTAGATCTCATTTTCAAAAATATTGATCACACCTGTACAAACCTTCCTAACCTCTTTAACTCAACAAAGTATGGCAACTGAAAGCTTCTCTTAATGCTTTTCGAAAGCACATAAACAAAATTCTAAAGAATCACAAGTAATCACTCTTACCCTCTTTAAGGTCCCATAAACCAATTCTGTCTTAGTTGATATTAATCATCATCATCATCATAAAACTATTTATAATGAAAACCAAACTAAATTTAACTAAATTCAAAACACAAATTAAAAAAAAAACAAACACTTATTGTAATATAGATTAAAAAAAAAAAAAAAAAAAAAAAAAAAAAAAAAAAAAAAAAAAAAATATAAATATTATAAAAAAAAAAATTAGAAAAAAAAAAATGAACATAAATTCCTTAAAATCAAATCATTTTTTAATTTCCCCTTAAGTTTTAAATTTTAAATTTTTTTGATTGTTTTTAAATCTTTAAGTTAATTTTGTTTTTAAAGATTTTTTTATATGAAATTTAATTTTTTTTAATTTATTTTTTACCTTTTAATTTTAAAGAATTTTTATTAAATCTTTTGTTATTTTTAAGTTTTTAGATTATATATATATATATATATATATATATATATATATATATATATATATATATATATATATATATATATATATATATATATATATATAGTTTCTTTAAATTTTTTAATGTTTTTATGATAAATTTGGTTTTTTGAACATATTTTTTATTAATCGTGTTTTTTTTCAATTTGGTTTTAAAGCTTTTCTTTAAAAAATTTAATATAAATTTGCATTTTTTTTTAATTTTAAAAAAAAAAAAAAAAAAATTTTCATAAAAAAAAAATTGGGTTAGAATTTTGTTTTTAAAAATATGGGTTTTATTTATTTTATTTTTTAAACTAACTGGTGATTTGTTTTTGTGCACTATATATATTTTAATGTAAATTTAAAAAAATAAAAAATAAAAATCTAAGAAATAATTTAGGAGCCACTTTTAGTTTTTTTATCAACAATGGGAACGATTTACCTTGCTATAATTTCAACTTAAAAACTTGTGCTATTGAAGCAACACTTTTTATTCTATAGATGATAGCGGATGTAGCGGAGTCAAAATATATCGCTTTGTGGATTTTAAAAGAGCTTGCAAGTAAAGAAGGTGAAGTAGATCTGAAACATAAAATTAATTGATGTTTTAAGCAAATTAAAGAAAAGAGGAAGAAAATAAATCGCTTCAAGTAAGAATTAGTAATTTTCAAGATGAAAGAAAAATCTCAAAGCTATAACTTTGAAGAAAATCAACAAATGATTTTGAAACTAAAAAACAAAGTTACCGACTGAAGTAAAGCATTGTGACTCCTCAAAACTAGAGCTTTCCCAAACCCCCATATTTGGGTATTAAAAGAAATGAAAATCAACTCCCAAATCAAAAAAAGGGTGATACCAGAGCACTTATTTTTCAAACTGATCAAATTGCAACAATTTTCAAACATGGACTTCAAAACCCATACAAGAGTTCTCATAAAAACCTTAAAACTAACACCTAAATAAAAAGTGACGCTTTAAATTAAATAAATTTTTTTTCTAAATGTTAAAAATTATAGTTCATTATGACCTAATTGAAACCTTGGTTTTCACTAACAGATCCATATTGAAAAAAAATTGATACAAAATATTTAAAATTTATTTACTAACATATTTTTCTTAAATTTGCATTGAAAAATAAATAAATAAAATTAATAATAAAAATAAGCATAAATCTTCAATAATTTTTTTAATTCTTTTAATGAGAAAAAAATGCATTTAAAAATATATCTATGAACCTATTTTTTTTTTTTTTAAAAGGAGGAAAAACACTAAAATGATAAGAAAAGAATCTAAAATTTAAAAAAATAAAAATAAAATAAAAAATGTATTTTTTTAAAAAGAAGTTAGTAAAAACCCTTTTTAAAACTTAAAAAAAATATATATATGTTAAAAGAAAGAAGTGAAATTCATCAACAATAATACACACACACACACATAATACTTTAAAATAAACATATGTTCAAAATATATTAAAAGATATCTGTAAAAATTTAAAACTAAATTAAAAATGAAAAGAAAAAAATATATGTTTTAAATACAACTTATAATTAAGGGATGATGATGATTAACGCCCACTAAGACCTAATTGGTTCATTCTCCGACTTTAAGAGGGTAAGTGATTACTTGCATTCTTTAGAATTTTGTTTATGTAATTTGAAAAGCATTATGAGAAGCTTTCCAAGATCACCATACTCTGTTGAGTTAAGAGGTTAGAAGGCTGTAGTGTGATCAGTTATTTTGAAAATGAGATCTAATATGGGTATAGCTAGACAATCTAAGAGAAAGTGGTTTTCATCTTCATCCCTTCTTAGTGTCACAAAGGTGACACACTCTTTCATCCCATGGCATTTTAGGAATTGACCAATGTCCGATTCACTATGGAGCTCGTGTGGAGAATTCCCCTTCAATATATAGGAGAGAATGAATTAGTTACTTTGGATAAGAACATCCCAAATATCAGGGAATCCAGTACTAAAATAACCATTCGAATGCAAGTTACTCATCCTTCTAGAAGATTCCCTGTAAGCATCGAGAATTCATCTTTTCCTTTGCTTTAGAAAGAGTTCATACCCTATCATTTCAACACACTGCGAACTTCTCACACCCTGGATAAAGGCAGTAGCCTCATGAATAGTCATTCTCAGCAGTAGGCAAATGTATTAGCAGCCTGTGAACCTCCTTCAAAAATGATATTTCTGGAAAGAGAAGAAAGTAACTTTTCTCAGGAGAAAGTTCTTATGAAAATCTTGAGTACACCATCATCAATACATCATCATGATGACCAAAATCATGGGTAACATCTTCTGACGTGCAATGAAGGTGTACCAAGTGGAGCCATGACATGGCTTCCCTCTCTTTCACGACATTGTGATGAAAATTATGATGGCTGAAATGCAAAGGGTGTTCTGATGGCTGCAACAGAGCTCACAGATGCTTGTATGGTGTGGGCCAAAATCAAAATGGATAAATCCATTGCAATATTTGTTTATATCTGAGAGGAGCGATAGGACAAGCTCCTCCATTAATTCTCCCACCTTAACTAACTGTGCCTCCAAACTGCTCACGCGAGGGAGAATTCCTATGGCGTGAGGCTAGTGGTTGGGGCCTGCTCCCATCCTTAATGTTGAGGGGATGGGAGACAACCTACCTTATTTATGGCAAGGCATGGCTCCAACCCAGGTGGCCTTGATGCGAAACGTTTCACCCCATCCGAGGTAAGTAAGTCCCTGTTGGCGAGGTCTTTGCAGTGGTTCAAGAGATTAGTGCAAGAAGAAGTTTGGGCCTTCCAGTGGATATGTTCCATCTTGGTTGCAACCCCTTCGTTTTCCAGGAAATCCGCTACTTTGTTTTCTTCCCTATTCACATGAGAGGGGATGATGGTAAGACTGGGATAAAGGAGGGATTCGAAATCCTACAAAAGTCTTGACAACCGCCAACTATGTGATATTTCCAATGGGTGTTCCCCATGGATAATTTTGGTTATGAGCTGGATGATGATCTGAGAGTATCCTTCCACAATGAACCTATTGAAATGATTGTCTATTGCGACCTTGAGGCATCTTAAGAGACTCAAGAGCTCAAAAACATTGTTTGTGTTGTCGCCCATAAATCCTACTACTAGGTGAAGGATTTCTCCATTTGAGTTCCTGAGAATTTCCCCGA